>JANAVB010006782.1:0-61123 GCA_029216955.1 Iris pallida
CATATATATATATATATAAACAATAAAAGAAAAGAAAAAAAAAAAAAAAAAAAGAAAAGAAAAAGGAAAAGAAACAGAAGGAAGAAAGGGGGGGGCTCGAACTCAGGTCAGCCGAGCGTGCGCGGGGGGGGGGGGGGGGGGGGGGGGTTTAGGCGGGATGGGCTGGCCAGGGGGTCAGCCCATCAGTTGTGTTAGGGAAAGGGGTTTAGTTTTATTTAATAGGTTTTAGTTGATTAAATAATAAAAAATATAAAAACACAGTCCTGTGTCCTGACAGTTAGGGACACAGGAGTCTGTGTCTAAGGCTTGGCACGACACGCACGAGTCCTAGCTCGCGTGTCCAAGTACGGGGCTGGGGTCGTCGTGTCCTGGCGAACATCATACACGAAAACGAGACACACAGGACACGGGGGGAGTAGATGACACGTACGTGTCCAGGTCGGGGCTGCTGTCGGGCGGTGGCGTGACGGCGGAGGAGAGGTCGGGGCGGTGGCGCTCGGGTGGCGCTGCGTCCAGCACGTCAGGGCGAACCGATTGGTGGTGGTGGTTCACGGCGAGGTCGTCGGGATGGGGAGAACGGGGTTCGTCGGAGCTAGGGTTCGGCGAGGGTGATTGGGGAAGAAGAGGGTCAGGACGGGGTTGGTGGTCGGGGGAAGTGGTAGCTAGGTGGGAGACGAGGGGAGTTTAAATAGGGTCTTAGGTCGGTCGGGGGGCAGCCGGATTCGGCGGGGGCGGAGGTCGGTAGTCGGTCGTCGGGGCAGCGTCGAGTCAGGGGAGAGAGAGTGTGACGGGGGGTTTGGTAAATTACACTAGGGCCCCTAGAAACTTAGGATTTACAAATAGGTCCAAATCAGTAGTAAATGCAAATAATAATTTGCATAAAAGAATTAAAACAAATTCTAAATTGCAGACTGCTATAATAACAATTCAGTTAATTGCATATTGATATTAAAACAATTCTAAAAATTGCAAAATGATATTAAAACATTTAAATAAATTACAAATTGATATTTTTATATATAAAACTCATTTAAAATTATTTAAAAATTCTAGAAAAATTCCTAAAAATCCTAATAAATATTTTAAGGCTATAAATGACATTAAAAAATTAATTTGCACTAATTAAAATGAATTTGAAAAATCAGGGGCTTACAAGTCTTCCCTCCTTGAAAAATTTCGTCCTCGAAATTTACAGGGATTGAAGACCCGACAATATTCTAACATAGCAAGCAATGCAACAAAATAACTAAGGCTGCGATCGAAACTAACCTCTAAGGTATCAAGCGGGAACGGGTGGTTCCCCGCAGCGGTTGGATCGAACAAGTAAGGGAATCTCTCCCTCATGTCCGACTCCCTCTCCCAAGTAGATTCACCTGGGGAGTGACGGCTCCAAGCTACTCGTACTAGGGGTATAACCTTGTTCCTCAGCCTTTCTCTCTCCTGTCCAATATCTCCACTGGCTGCTCAGAAACTGTAAGGCTCGGTCCGACCTCCAACTCTGAATGATCTAGCACATGACTGGGGTCTGGAACATATCTCCTCAGCTGAGATACGTGAAAGACGTCGTGAACTCCTGCTAGGTTGGGTGGAAGTGCAACCCTGTAAGCTACCTCTCCGATCCTGCCAAGTATCTCGAACGGCCCGATGTATCTGGGGCTCAGCTTCCCTCCTCGTCCGAACCGGATCGTCCCTCGAGTAGGTGATATCTTCACTAGCACCATATCACCGTCTGCGAACTCCATCGGCCTGCGACTAGCATCAGCCCAGTGTTTCTGCCTGTCCTGAGCTACTCTGAGCCTGTCTCTGATCATCCCGACTTTCTCTGCTGCATCCGTGATCATCTCTGGCCCAAGCATAACTCTGTCTCCGACATCATCCCAAAAGAGCGGTGTCCGGCATCGTCGTCCATATAGCGCCTCGAAAGGAGACATACCAATACTGGCCTGGTAGCTGTTGTTGTATGAAAACTCTACCAAGTGCAGATGGCTCTCCATGATCCTCCGAAGTCCAGCACGCAAGTCCTCAGCATATCCTCCAGCGTCTGTATCGTCCTCTCGGACTGCCCATCTGTCTGCGGGTGGTACGCCGTACTGAATTTGAGCCTGCTGCCCAACTCCTCCTGTAAGCTCCTCCAGTAGTGGGATGTGAATCTGCTGTCTCTGTCTGACACGATGCTCACCGGCACTCCGTGTAGGCGAACTATCTGCTGCATGTATAGCTCCGCCAACTTCTCGGTGGAAAGCCCCACCTTGAAGGGTATGAAGTGCGCACACTTCGTCAGCCTGTCTACGATGACCCAGATGGCATCCTTCCCTCCTTGGGAACGAGGAAGCCCTGAAACGAAGTCCATCGTAATATGTTCCCACTTCCACTCGGGAATGGGTAATGGCTGCAACAAACCAGCTGGCCTCTGGCGCTCCGCCTTGACCTGCTGGCAAACTAGACATCTCGAAATGAAGCGTGATACATCCCTCTTCATCCCGTGCCACCAAAGATGTTCCCGCAAGTCACGGTACATCTTGTTAGCACCAGGGTGAATAGAATATCTCGATCGGTGCGCCTCCTGCAAAACTGCCTCTACTAGCTCTCCTCTCGGTACGCACAATCGGCTGCCACGCCTCAAGGATCCATCCTCCGCGATAGTGAAGTCATCCAGCAATCCAGCTAATGCCTGGGGTCGAAGTCTGCGAAGGCTCTCATCTGTAGACTGTGCCTCCCGGATCTGCTCCATCAAACCTGACTGAATGTCAAGCGCCATCATCTGCATCACTGATCCTGGCCGAACTAGCTCGATACCGAGCTTCTCCAGATCCTCCGCAAATGTCGATCAATCATCAGATACCATGCCATCGGATGCCTGCTCAGCGCATCCGCCACTACATTTGCCTTCCCGGGATGATACTGTAAATCGATGTCGAAGTCCTTCATCAACTCCAACCATCGTCTTTGCCTCATGTTCAGCTCTTTCTGCGTGAACACATACTTCAAGCTTTTGTGGTCAGTAAAGATCTCCACACGCTCTCCGTATAAGTAATGTTTCCATAACTTGAGTGCAAAGATCACCGCAGCTAACTCGAGGTCATGGGTAGGATAATTCCTCTCATGAGTCCGCAATTGCCTAGATGCATAAGCAATTACTTTCCCATGCTGCTGTAGGACACATCCTAGCCCCTTCCCAGAAGCATCACTGTATATGGTGAAACCTCCAGAACCTGAAGGTAAAGTCAGAACTGGAGCGGTCGTCAACCTCCTCTTCAGCTCCTCAAATGCTGTCTGGCAGTCCTCAGACCAAATGTACTCTGCGTCCTTCCGCGTCAGCTTCGTCATGGGTTCAGCTATCCTAGCAAAGTCCTGACGAACTTTCTATAATAGCCTGCTAAACCCAGAAAGCTCCTGATCTCTGAAACTGACGTCGGAGCCTTCCACGTCTCAACTGCAGCAATCTTCCTGGGATCCACCGAGATTCCATCTCCAGTGACCACATGGCCGAGAAACTCCACTCGGTCTAAAAAGAACTCGCACTTCGGCATTTGGCAAACAATCTCTCCGCCTCAGAATCCCCAAAACTATCCGCAAGTGCTCTGCATGCTCCTCCGGCGTCTTCGAGTATATCAGGATGTCGTCGATAAACACTACGACGAACTTATCCAGATACTGGTGAAATGTCTTATTCATCAAGTTCATAAAGACAGCTGGCGCATTTGTGAGACCAAATGGCATCACCAGAAACTCGTACTGCCCGTACTTCGTGTTGAACGCCGTCTTCTGGATGTCTGCTGGCCTAACCTTCACCTGGTGGTACCCGGATCTCAAATCTATCCTGGAAAACACCTTCGCCCCGCTCAACTGGTCGAACAAATCATCTATCCTGGGCAGAGGATATTTGTTCTTGATAGTGATGGCATTCAAGGCCCGGTAATCAATACACAACCGGACTGTACCATCCTTCTTAGGCACAAAGAGCACTGGCTCCCCATGGAGAAGCACTGGATCGAATGAAACCCTTTTTCAACAGGTCATCAATCTGCTCTTTCATCTCTATGGCCTCCTTGGGATTCACTCTATAGCAAGCCCGGGATACTGGTGATGAACCCGGCACAAATCTATAGTGAACTCCACATCTCTGTGGCGGAAGTCCTGGAAGATCCTCTGGGAATACATCCATAAACTCCCTAATGATAGGTGTGGCGGTGCTGCGTCCCCGACTGTCGCACAACAGTTCGGCACTCGGCTGATCTCCGGCCCTGTCCTACTGACACGAAATGGTACTGTGCCTGGGGACTGAACAAACACTACCCTCATGGCAATCTATAGATGCATGGGCATAGCTAAGCCAGTCCATCCCCAATATGATATCATAACCGGGGAGCGGCATCACAAAGAATCGCCCCTCGAACTCTCTCCCGGCTATCAGAATAGAGCATCTATAGCTAGCTCTAATAGGCACTGGTCCTCCTCCCGTCATTACTCTACTAATCTCCGTCGTAGGTGTAGATACTAAGTGATGTTCTTGCATAAACTCTAATGATAGGAAGCTATGAGATGCACCAGAATCAAACAAACATAGAGCTAGAAAAGTATGCAAATAAACATGACCTGTAATGACGTCAGCTAAGTAATCCGGCTCCGAAACCTGCTCCGGCTCCGGCTCAATGGCTAGACTATAAACTCCCCTGAGGTCCCTTCTGCTGCTGCAGATGCTGCCCGAACTTCTGCTGTGAGTCGGGAGCGGTCCTCTGGCCTTCACTACTGGGCACTCTCGAATCTGATGGGTGGCAGACCCACAAGCTAAGCACTGCTTCAACCTCTTCCTGCAGATGGAGTACTCGTGCCCTGGTCTTCCGCAGAAAGAACATATAGCTCCCTTTGCTGCTGCTGGCGGGGTCCCGGGGCTCGAACTGGCGGGGTCTGATGATGTGGTGTAGGGGACGTAAGTCTGCTGGGGTGGCGTCGGCGCTCTCTGCTGGAAAGCCTGACGCTTGGACGGTCCCTCATGATGTACAGGAGCCGGCCTCTTGCTAGACAGAAGACGCTCCTCAATGCTCCGGGCTAACTCTAGGCTCTGGTAGTAGTCAGTCGTACCGTTGCCACTATAAGAATGCCAATGTCTGGAACTAGACCATGGCAAAACCTACGGGTCATCTCCTCTGGATCAGCAACCAGACTAGGAGCAAAACGGCTCAGCGACTGAACTCTCCCGCATAGTCATCAACAGAACGGTTCCCCTGCTGGACGTTCTGGAATCGTAGCCCCATGGCTACTCTAGCAGCGGTCGAGAAGAACTTTTCTTGAACTGGGTCTTGAACTGGTCCCAGGTGGCTCTACCTCTCGCGAACAACGGCTCATTCCTGAACCAGACTCCGGCTAAGTCTATCAGCAGAAATCCTGCTGCCTCGACCTGAAGGTCATCCGGCATCCTAACTCCCAGAAGCTTCCTCTCTACAGAATCTAGCCAGTCATCAGCTACTACTATGCCCTCAGTCCCTGAGAACTCCTTGGGATTCAGACCCATGAAGTCCTTGACCGTTCCCGCTCTCTGCCGTGGCTCTACATATGGTGGGGCCACGGGACGTCCCTCAGAACGCTCCATGCTCTGGCGGGAGTAGGGTAGTCTGCTCCTGATGGGTTGTTAGGAACCCCTGGATCAGTGTGAGCAGCTGGTTCCCGTCGAGTGTGACGGAAGCCTGGGTGGGTATAGTGATAGGAGGTGGTGGAAGTATCGGGTCCTGCGGGCCTGGGATGTGGAAGGTGGTATCTGGGTCTGTGGATCTGTGGAGTGGGGGAATGTGGTAGGTGGAGGTGCATCAGTCAACTGGTCGGCTGACTGGATACGGAGGGCCCCATTCTCGGGGGTAACATGCTGGGACGAACGAGTAAGCACCATCTAAATTACACATAAAAGACTTATAAGGACTTATTTAAAGTAAGCAATCACATGCAAGAAAATCCATTATAATAGCAAACATGTGATGTATTTCCTATGTTGCAATCCTAGCATTCCTCTAGGTGTTCTAAGCGTCTTTCCTAATGTTGTCTAATTACCTTAAGTTCCTAATTGCAGGTATGCTTGGTTCGATAACGTAACCAAACAGTTTAGTCGGGACCTGCGTGGGCCACCACTAAAAACATGTCACGACCCGCTACCCAAATTGTTGGGCCAGGCCGAGGCATGCCCAGCCTACGCTGAGATAAAACGTAGTAAGCTGTTCTAAAGACAACAGGATAAGACTAAATGTGCTAACAGTTCTATAAGTGAAGAAGAATCATAAATGCTCCAAACACAAAAGTCGTCGTATATATAAGATGTCCAAGTACAAGTAAACTGAAATGTAAAACTGGATACATGTCCAGTTACAAAATGATATAGCCTAATACATGTCTCAAAAGTCTAAGTAAGCAAAAGACATCTAGGCGAGGTTTCCCGCAGGAACATCCTCGTAAAGCAGAGCCGGGTCCTCGCAGCAGTAACACCATAGTAAGAGTCGCAGAGTAACTCCTCCTCAGTAAGGACACCTACAACGTTATCCTGTCAGGACGGGAGCAAGTACTAAATCTAGCAAACTAGCATATGAAACATGGAAATGAACATGAGAATGAGCATGTGAGGAATAACTGGAAAGCATGGTATCACAGAGTCTATCATGGCAAGGACACATATGTCATAGAGACAGATGCATATGTAATGTTTAAAACTGTAGTAGGTACGTGATCGGGCAATAGATGTACAATGTGCTAGGGGCACATAATAAAATGTACTTCCGTACAAGTGAAACGGCGACAGATGTACATACGTACAAATCCGCGTTGAGATAAAGCCTACGACAAGGTATGCATATAAAATGCGACCTTGCTCGGTACATACGTACGGGAGAAGGGGGCATAATCACGTACACTACTAACAGTTTCCCCATAACCCATATTCTAATCATGTGAGAGATACATCAAGACTGTTCTAAGCATGGTAGTAATAGAAAGTACAACATGTGACGTTTTAACTTGCTACCCCAAGGATCAGCATTTAACATGGTGGGTTTTGCAGTTCATTTATGTAACAACATGTAAAGTTCGTAGAAAGTACTTGCCTCTAGCAAAGCAAAACAAAACAAGCTGCGATAACGATGCTATGGATGTCCAGTAACTCGTCACTGTAAAAGTAAATACAACAACTTAGTTTTACACTAAGCTAAAACACTAGGACACTATTCTGGTAAAACACGACTTGTGATTGGGCACCTAGCCAAAATGATGACTTTGGCATAGGAGACTAATGTGGGGGTGACACACTATGTTAACTAACATTCTAGGGTCTTTACACTAGTGAGGGATAGGGTTCAATACGGCTAAAACTCAAAAATAGCACAAAAGCTACAAGTCGTAATTAATTAATAAATAAATCAAAAGACTATTGTTTCTAACAATTTTAGAGATAGGCAAAAAGTCTAGTTTTTCTTAAAGTAAAGTATCAAAGTGATCCTTGTTAATCATAGAAATTTATTATAATTTTTCTGGAATTTATTCACCAGTACAAATATTTTATAAAAATCAGTTTTCCTAAGTATACAGAAATGAGTTTTGGTTTCATATGCCAAACTAGTGGCAAAACAGTAATTAATTACTACAAAAATTACACTAAATTAGCCAACTTAACAAAGTATCTAAAAACTATTTTTCCATAATTTTAGCAACACTCTAAGTATTTTTAGAAATTCAAAAACAGCTATGTACATAATAATTAATTATCTGCGTATTTTGTCCATGTATATAATTTGAACCAAAGTTCAAATACAGGACCCAAGGCCATGAATCAAGTCCAATATGACTTGTACAGGTCTTGAATGTGTGAAAACACATTTGAGCCCAAATACCCATGCTAGGCTTGGACATCAAATGGTTGCAGTAATTTAAATACAATAAAAATACTAGTTGGTAATAGTGCAAAATATTATTATTATTTTAATAAGGTAAATTTTATATAAAGAATATTTACATACCTATGCCAAAAGTACATATATATACACAAGAAAATACCTAATTATAAAGTATATATATATATATAATAATATATACATAAACAAGAAAATATATACATATACATATATGTATATAATAATATATATAAATATATAATATAATATATATAATAATAATATTATAATATATATAGATATAATATATATATATATATATATATAATATAAATACTAACATATATACATAGAATTTACTAACCAAAATATATATTATAACATATACTGTTAAAACAGTATATATATTCATATATACTAGTATATACATATATATATATATACATAGATATATATATATATAGATATATATATATATATATATATATAATTATAATAAAAAAAATAAAAGAAAAAAAAAAGAAAAGAAAAAGGAAAAGAAAACAGAAGGAAAGAAAGGGGGGGGCTCGAACTCAGGTCAGCCGAGCGCGCGGGGGGGGGGGGGGGGGGGGGGGGGGGGGGGTTTAGGCGGGGATGGGCTGGCCAGGGGGTCAGCCCATCAGTTGTGTTAGGGAAAGGGGTTTAGTTTTATTTAATAGGTTTTAGTTGATTAAATAATAAAAAATATAAAACACAGTCCTGTGTCCTGACAGTTAGGGACACAGGAGTCTGTGTCTAAGGCTTGGCACGACACGCACGAGTCCTAGCTCGCGTGTCCAAGTACGGGGCTGGGGTCGTCGTGTCCTGGCGAACATCATACACGAAAACGAGACACAACAGGACACGGGGGGAGTAGATGACACGTACGTGTCCAGGTCGGGGCTGTGGTGGTGGCGGGGGAGAGGAGCGGGGAGGTCGTTGGGGGGGGTGGGGGTGGCGTGGGTGGCGCTGCGTCCAGCACGTCAGGGCGAACCGATTGGTGGGTGGTGGTCACGGCGAGGTCGTCGGGATGGAGAGGGGGGAGAACGGGGTTCGTCGGAGCTAGGGTTCCGGCGAGGGTGATTGGGGAAGAAGAGGGTCAGGACGGGGTCGTGTGGTCGGGGGTGGTGGAGGGGGAAGTGGTAGCTAGGTCGGGGGAGACGAGGGGAGTTTAAATAGGGTCTTAGGTCGGTCGGGGGGGCAGCCGGATTCGGCGGGGGGCAGCGGTAGGTCGGTCGTCGGGGGGGCGGCAGCGCGAGTCAGGGGAGAGAGAGTGTGACGGGGGGGGTTTGGTAAATTATACTAGGGCCCCTAGAAACTTAGGATTTACAAATAGGTCCAAATCAGTAGTAAATGCAATAATAATTTGCATAAAAGAATTAAAACAAATTCTAAATTGCAGACTGCTATAATAACAATTCAGTTAATTGCATATTGATATTAAAACAATTCTAAAAATTGCAAAATGATATTAAAACATTTAAATAAATTACAAATTGATATTTTTAATATATAAAACTCATTTAAAATTATTTAAAAATTCTAGAAAAATTCCTAAAAATCCTAATAAATATTTTAAGGCTATAAATGACATTAAAAAATTAATTTGCACTAATTAAAATGAATTTGAAAAATCAGGGGCTTACAAAACTTAATATTAATATTTTTCAACGATAATGATAGAATAGTATTTTCAACCAAAAATTTAAGGAATAAAACAATAAAAAAAATTTAATATCCAGAGAAATTTATGTTATAGTGAGATACTAATAAAAATGGAGATGAATTCCAAACCAAAAATAAGGTAAAATTGATGTTCCAGACAAATAAAAAAAATGTTTTCAGGTAGTTCATAATGGTTAACATAATAATAAAAAACTTAGCCATCAAATGCTTCCTCAGTGCATCAGATAATCACTTAAATATTACTCGTCTTGTTGTTTTTGAAGCAAAAAGTACTTATTAAGTTTGCATAATCAACTTTTTCAACCATTTTTTCTCGATGGATAACATAGCCAAGCCATTCAATCTCTCTTGTGACATAGTTGATCGAAGATAAGTTTTGATCAACTTCAACTTGGAAAAAACTTCTTTCTGCAGATGCAATTGTAACCGGTATAGTCAGCAAAATTCTATAAACAACATAGGCATTTGGATAACAACCATCCATATTCTTCAAATAATTTAGGACATCAATTGCTCTTTTTGCTTCTCCTGGTACTGAGTGTATTAAGAACTTCAGTTCTTAAAACAAATTTGATCCATCAATATCAGAGCGCCCGTCATGTGCTAAAGAATTTTGAAGATTGACACAAGAGCTCAATAGATTATCATCATCAGCAGACTTTAACCTCTCCAAACTAAACAAAAACCCAAATGTTTCCTCATATTTTTTAAATTGAAGTGAAGAAAGAGCTTGATCAATTATAAAGAGGAAGTAATTAACTTTAAAAGATTCACTACAAAAAAAGTGACCTTTGGGGACAACAAAAAATCGTCTTAAAAACTGCAATTACCGTCCCAACAAATATTTGGGACGGCCTTTGGGACGGGAATGGACGGTCCCATTAGGGTGGCGTGGCAAAAACTTTAGGGACGGATATTGCCGTCCTAATTACTGTTAAAGGACGGTTAGGCAAAACGTCTCAAAAGTTTTCAAATTTATGCTTTTGTGTAACGGTTTATTAATTTGTCCCAAAAAACAAGTTTTTGTAACAGATATATTTCGTCCTAATAAATAAGGGACAAATTTTAAAAAGTACTGTAATCGTGCGAAAAAACTTAACAATTGTTTAAATTATTATGGAATTACTAATTTCCTGTTTATATATAAAATATATAATTGAATTTTATATACAACAAAAATTCATACAGAACTATTTTATTTAATCGGAAATGCATATGGTAGCCGCAACATTAACAAAGCGTAGCCGCAACATTAACAAAACGATTTTTCTAAAACATATTTAAAGGTAATATCCCATTGTTCAAAATAAAATCCAAGTCTTACATCACTTAGAGTGTTCCCATCAAGTTTTACATCAGTAAGCATTCACTTAATTTACAAAATAAAATCTACGATTTTTACACAAGTCCAAAACATATATATTTGATTTTCCACATCCATTGACAAACCGATCCACACATCCATGGCTGCCAGCAGCATTGGCTACATGGAAACACATGAATAAGCCAGAAATATGGTTAGTTATAAGTAATTGGGACCCTTGGTACATGAATAAGCCAGAAATATGATTTAATTAATCAATTAGAAGGTTAAGCAACAATAACAAAAATTTCTCCAATGATCTTCAAAGATAAATGGGGCACTAGCATCAACTTGCTCTACATAAACTCAATCTACCATTTCTACCAAGAATCAAGAAAATAACAATAACTCTATCTACCATGTGTATCAGCAATTAGACCTAGGTAGTTAGTATCAGAGTTAATAATCACAATTGCCTCTTACGAAGGCTTTTAATGAAACCAATGAACCATGCAGAGATATGTTATTAGGCATTAGGCTCTTACCAATTTTCAACAGGCAATTGCCCTAGGCTCGGGATATGTTAATAATCACTTGATAGAAATATGTTATTAGGCATTAGGCTCTTACCAATTTTCATTTCTTCAACAGGATGTAAAAAACAACATAGTACTTGTATCAATATAAAGATATCACTCAACAAGACGAGAAGAGAATTGTCTCCTCACTAAGTTAGGAAAATCTAGATTATACTTCTCATTAGGTTAGGAAAGTACTTCTCCCCGTTGATGTTCAAACTGGAAATTTAATTAAATCATGTCAAATAAAAACATCGGTTTGTTTCAACTATTCTTATAAAGTTAATATTTTACCTGACAAAGTGTACGTTGGCTAAAGTGCAAGATTTCCAGTGACACCAAAAAAACCCAATTGAGATTTCAGCTTCTGTTTAGGTACTCCCTGCAGATGTACACATCCAGTACCTAGGTATCAGACAATGTATCCACAATAAAATAATTCTACAAATAAAAGGCATATTTGAGATTGAATTGTCTTCTATAACAGAGTTCAAAATAAATAAGTTCCTGCTGATTCTGAATTACGTCACAAAAATATCAATGGCTGCGAAGGTTGATACACTAAATAACTAGCTATTACCTTCTATATAAAGACTAGTGAACCTGTAATTCAACATAATAAAGACACTGCTAGTGTATTATCAGTCTCCTCACAGGTTTTGATTTTCTTACAACGATCGATTTCAGATTTCCAGAGGTCACTAGAGGGGGAAGCCAGTATGTGCATGATTTAGTTTTTTTTCATTTTTTTGTTGGGACACATTCGAATCCGATACGACCGTGTCCCACATGAATTCATGTTGGGTTTGAATCTGACGCGGAGTCAGCCCCCATCTTACCGTATACGTGCTTCCTAGCATACGTCAAATAGTCAGTCTTTGAAAAAATTGTCCTTCCTTTGTTTTTGTAGTTGTGATCTACTCTCCATATAAATATAGAGATCCCAATTTTTATTTCACACTGAAAGCAATCTAAAGATATATCAGATCAGACTTGTAAAGGGAAGAGCCTATCTTCCAGATGCCAAAAACCACCAAAAACCATATTATAAACTTTTCGAATAATTTTCTGATGGGAAAATGGGATGGGGATAGCCCAGAAACTATTAGACCAATTTCTGATGCATATAGCTTAGTCTATGTACTTAAAAAAGAGGTGTGTATACTTAGTTTCTGAAATACGAAATCAAACATCATGTGCAAGATCCACAAATACTGCTTACTGAGATGAGATATAAAAGAGCAAAATACAATGCTCTGTACTTACTGGGAAACAGTGAACCATATAGAGAAGAGGATTGAAGATAAGTCAAGACCATCAACATGGTGTTGACTAAACACGGCCACCTATGTATGTTCAGTACGCAAGCAATCCCATATCCTTTTGGTACAGTTTATATACGCTGATACTCTAATACTTGACACTGGTACATGATAGTAATATATGCCAATTTTGATATTATTACTAGCACAAATGTGGAACGACAGCCGGTAAGTGCACTCAGACCTGTGTACCACTTTGTGTAGGTCAAGGGGGTATCCTGTGCACTGCAGGGGACCTATTCAGTATATAGTGTGTAAGGGATTGGGGGTTTGTGGATAATTCCAATTGGTATGGACATAAACCTAGAGTATCAGAGATATAGAGTGGTGCATCAGTGTCTGCAAGTAATAGGACCCAATTATTGAATTGGTGTACAGAGGTGTTCCTGTGAACTGGAAACTGCATTTTCTGCAGCAGATTGAATGTAGTAGTACAAACTGCAAGTAATGCAGCAACATATGCAAAACAAACTGCCGACATAGCAGTTGTATGAATAGCAACTGCACGACAAGCATAGCTAGTACTAGTATTCTAACTGCCAAGCAACAACAACAACAATTTGCTAGCTACAGGTAGCAACACATATAGGTATAGTAGAGTTTGAATATTTTACTTTATGAACGAATTTGTGCAACACAGTTGGGGAAGCAAAGAACTGGTAATTGATAACTATACACTGGTTAAAAAAAATAAGCTATTGTCATGGGAGTTAAGATAACCTTGAAACTCAGAACGAATGTGAACTTTGTTTTGATTCATGTAGTTCGTCTTTTATTTATATAGCTTTGAAACTGTGGGTGTTTGTTCTGTCATCTTTCAATAGCTTTTAATAATGTAGAAGATTTAAATTGAAGTTGTTCAAATAAAAGAGAGTAACAACTGGAGTATCCTTTTTACTTACCTATAAATATTAGAATATACCTGTTAAAGTCCCTGCTAATGCACTATATGGTTTACATGTATGGCATGTTAATTGTACCATAGGAATGCTGACCCTTGCTGGAAGTTTGCAATATAGGATTATGAGGATACTCTGTTATGATTCTAAATCTTAATTCGTTTGAATTGGTTTATGAATGCCTTCAAATTAAATTTTCTTTCTTTCTTTCTTTAATTGTATTGTTGCCAAACCATTCTCCCAATTACAGATGAACAGATAGAAGCAACATCATGGAATGCCAAGAAGAAGACCTACTACAGGTATTTTATATCCACATCTATATTTACCTTGTGAAATTTGAAGGCATTAATTGACAAACTCTTGCCCCTGTAGAGGATTACAATAGCCTACCTCTTGGCCGCATCATGTGAAATTTGGCTAAAAAGTGACGAGAGGTTTATACTAGATGGTCCTTAATGAAAAAATAACGGTTTAAACTGTAAGTCTCATTCACTAGTATTAAGTGTACTGGTTTCTTAAGACTGAATAAACAAACACTCAACCTAGACTTGGCTTCAGCTTTGAATTTAACTATGCAATATTATCAAAACAAAAACCCGTTCAATGATATCTTCTTAGAGGCATTACAAGATGGAAAACAAAAACTAACTGAATACTACCTGCACTCCTGATTATCTAAGCTAAATTTCCAATTTCAATTTACTTTTTACAAGATTCAATAATTATAGCAGTCCATCTTATTTCCTTTATTACGTTGGTTGGATGTATATTTTCATTAATCTATATGGATCTCTTGTATGGCTTGTACGTTCCGGATTGGAAATACTAAATATCAGGGTCGGGCTCTACAGTTGAGACATTTTCAGTAAGTTTCCATATTTGGATTCCTTGCATCAGTCCTGCTGGAATTAATTATAGCTAACCTGAAACTTTTTTTAGGCCCTCATATAGGCATGAAATTATATGCTTTATTAATACAATGCTATGCCATGCTTGTTTAGCAATTTATTTATTTTTGCTCTTTCAAAAGATTTAGAGAATTTGTAAAAAGAAGTAGCAGTTGATCAATGATGTCCAGATAAAATATATGCTTCCTGTTTGAATCAATTATGTTGATTATATTTGAAGATTTGGCCAATATATATGAATTGTTTCAAAGTGATATTTTTGAAGACTCAACATATATGCATTCTGAAATTTTCTTTATGTAAGAAATTATAGATTAAGAAAAGGTTGTGCACTTCAATAATTGTCCATAACTTCTCTGGATAATTTTATTGTTTGTAGGTTATGTTATGGCTTTCCTCGGATCCATTTTCACAATGCTTGTGATATGTTCCCCATCAAGGCAGATCCTTCAGAAAGAAGCTTAATACTCACATCTTGTCTTTGAATTGCATTACAGGCTCTTATATTGCCATGTGCATACTACCTCAGCATACAACAGGAATGCATAAATCTTCTACAGGTAAGGAAATCTATTAATTTAGTGATTCGTGTACCATAAGTTAATATTGTTACTTAACATTCGTTGCCTTTTACTTTTTTATGTGTTGAAAATAAAAGTTATTGGTTTTTATGTCAGAATGGGAAAATTATTTGGGTATCCTGCCATTTGTTCATGCATTGACTACTTCATGTTACATAGTTACTTATAATATGTTCCTTGTAAATCATGTTCCTTTTAGCAAATAGAGCTCATAAGTTTCCATCAACGTGATATATGTGATCAAGTTATCTTCTAGAATAGATTTACTTTGATGTGAACCCATATAAAGTGTAGCAATGGGAGAATTCCAAAGGTCCAACATGACTTCATTGCTTGAAATCTTGGTCTTCACTCATAACTTACATTACTGGAGTTTAGTATTCTTGTGCAGATGTTGCAGACTTTAGGGGGTGAATCCCAAAACCCATGATTACTTCACAAAGTTTTCATCATTGAGGAGGAGAAAACAAAATAATACATGCATGCAACATCTTCCCTTGTTCTGAAAAGTACTAATCTCCGAAACATTCTAGGAATATAGAAATCATCCCCATTCCCGGTGGATGGATAGAAGCCTATATCATATTAGGGGTCATGACAATGAAGTATATCTGTCAATTTTCAAAATGTCAGAAACTTGACATACTCAATATTACACAAGGTTCCAGTGTTAGATGTGTATTCATAGAATGTTAGAGGTGTCGTAAACTTAGTTTGAACATGTCCAATGCAGATCAATAGATGCTCTGATAAGGGCAAACAAGATAGCAGGTAAATGATCGGATTGAAATTTTAAAGAAGGATATGATTTTTTTAATATGACGGACGATACAGATACAAAAATCAAGGAATCAAATATAACAGGAACTGATCATAGACAACATAAAGAAATTTGAAACATAAAGCAATCTGAAAGATGTACTACACCAATGTAAATAAAGGGTTTCTTTTGTCAATCATTTGTAATGCACAGTTATACGATTGAGAACATTCATGATGCCTGTGATATCTTGAGTAATTGTGGATTAATCAAAAGTGGATGGGACTAATAACAACAAAGGATATTTAGAAAAAAAGAAAAAAGAAATGGATGCTGACTAGTCCCATTTTGAAGATTTTTTTCCTGTTTGCACTAGTCCTTTTTATTGTAATAGTATTTCTTTTTCATCTTCTGCATTTCAAATCCTTGTTGTTTCCAGCTTATGGGAGGGTCTTACCTAAAACTGTTATTGTAGTATTAAATTTCTGTTGCATAAAAAAATTATTTGTTGGCTTTCTTGAATTTCTGTTGCAAATTCATAGCTAAACCAAACATATTGCAATTTCTTCTTATATCATAATATTTGTGTGGCCCAAATCATGAGACTCGAGGGTCAACATATACATAAATTTTGTAATTGACAATACATCAGTATTACTTCATACAGACTAAGATGCAAAATTGTAGATATTTATGTCATAAATAGACCAGGCTTATAGATATTTAAGTACTGGACATAGCAAAATTAGCACACGAGCTATATATACATAAATTTTGTAATTGATATTATAGCAGTATTACTTACAGAAGGAATGCACATACAACCATACCACATTTGTCGAGTCGAATGATCCACCAAGTCCAACTTCAAGAATTGCAACATCAACCTAAAATAACCCAAGTTGGACAGTAAAATAAAACAGAAGGGAATAACATTAATGAAATAGAAGTTACACTTGAAGTTAGACAAGGAACCTCCTCTATGACATATCAACAAACACGTGGTGAGCGGATCGAACAACTTGATGGCCTTGACATGGACGGCACGACAAGCCTGGTTCCGTCGGTGGTGATGATAGCCCCATAAACTGAGCGAGCAACGAAATATGGGAGAGAGCTGTCCCAGAGCGGAGACGAACGAAATACAGCCCCTGGTGTGCACGTACACGAAATACAGCCAAGGAAAATGGCAGGGTGTGCACGTACATGAAATATAGCCCCTGGTGGCCATTAAATAACACGGAATACAGCCCTGGGCGAGGCAAACAGAGAGGACCCAGGCACACCAGGGTGTTCAAGATGACGACGAAGATGATGAGGGTCGAGACTGACTTGGCGAGACCCATCGACCACAGCTTTCTTGGGGACGGAAGGAAGTAATCCAGGTGGTCCTCCTCGTCTGCTCGCTTGCGCCTCATTCCAAATGCGGAAAAGAGGTCTAAATTCCAAACACCTGAACCAAGAAACTAGGCAATTAAAAATGAACAAAAAAAACAAGAGAATTTGTTTAAAGATTTCCTAGTGGAATCAATTCTGATCATATAAACGTACCTTAAAATTAATTTCCAATCTGATTTCTGAGAGAGAGAGAGAGAGAGAGAGAGAGAGACTAAGAAGAATTACTCAGCAATAATAAGAAAGAAGGGAAGAGGGAAAAAAATTAGGTTCTCCCAAAGTGGTAGTGAATATAGAGAGAGAGAGAGTGGAGGCAGGTTAAAAAATATATGTGGATGAATGGTGTGGATTCATTCTAGAGATCCAACGGTTAGGAGTAAGGGAAAAAAAGATTTCTAAAAAAATTTGGTTTGGGCCGCCAAATAATTGCCATTCCCGCTAAAATTATTTGAGACGGTCTCAAAATTTATTTGGAATGAAAAATATTAATAGTCCCAAATAAGAGATCTATTTTTCAATCTGTCACCAATAAATTTGTTTTTTGTTACAAAAAAATATAGCAGTCCCAAATAATAATTTTTTAGGACGTTTAAAACTAGAGTTCTTAAAAGTGTTGTCCCAAAAGCCAACTTTTTTTGTAGTGATTCTTTAGATGATTGGGTTACCTCTTCATTGTCGATCTCATCAAATTGTCTCTTTCTTCGAATGATGCATTTTTCTCGAAATACAGCTTTAATTCCCATTTCACTTGCAATTTTTCCAGCTTCAATCATGGCCTGATCAAACCCAGATTCTTTGTACTCTTGAAGAGAAGAAATAAGCCCTTGCAAAATCTGATAGCAACATCAATATCCATATCTTCTGCTTGAAGAAATTTACTAACAACGTTAATACCATATAACAACTTGTATCAAATTATCATTCCCAACAAGAACTCAAAATTTTCAAGTTCATATGCTGCCAAGGCCTCAGCTTCACTCTTTGTTTTTGGGTCTTCACAAGTATTTGCTAAATCAACTAAAGCATCTCTTATTTGTGAAGTTTGCTCTTTTATAGGCTTAACACTTTCAACATGACTTTCCAGCGTGTTTGTGACAACGGCTTAACCGTAAGACCTTGCACATTATCTTTGAAGATTTTCCAACGTTTGGTAGAAGAGAAGAGATAATGTATATATGTGTTGTATAACTCCAAAAAAAAGACATTACTTTAGGACAACAATTCACCATATCACATAATGCCAGGTTAAGACTGTGACATCCACATGGAGTGTAGAAAGCTCTTGGATTGATTTCAAGTAATCTACTCTGGACACATTTGTGCTTCCCTTTCATATTGGATCCGTTGTCATATCCTTGACCTCTTATATTGTCAATGTCAAGTGCAAGGTTGTTCAAGACATTTTTAAGTTCAGTAAAAAGTCCAAGCCCCGATGTATCGTCAGCCTTCAAAAATTCAACCCAAAATTCTTCTACCACTACAGTATTTGTTGAATCATCCACACATCTTATTACAAGAGACATTTGCTCCTCGTGACTTGCATCTGGAGTGTAATCAAGTATAACTGTAATGCCTGTGGTTCGTATTACGTATTTTGGAATACGTGTACGTATTTTATCTTGTATTGCATGATTCTTTGCTTGGCTTTTCTCCTTGGCTTGGTTTATTCTTGGGTTAGGTTGGTTTGGTTCGGTTTGGGATTGCCATTTGGTTCATCATGGACCAAGGGATGAACCTCTACCTACCACCACCACTACCATTTATTAACCCCACTTCCTTCTCTCTCTTCATTACTATTCTTCTTCTCCACCATAACTTCTCCACCTACCTGAGAGAGAGAGAGAGAGGTCTAGGTAAGTGCAACTTGCTTCATGGAGGAACTCCAATTTTATTGCTTCATTCTCTTCCTTACAGCATTTAGCTTACTTTAGTTCTTGGCACTTTACTTTCCATGGCTAGATTCTTGTAGATCTAAGTTTACTTTATTTTCGAATTTCTTGGGTTTTGATCTACTAAATCTTGTTATTTCTGAGTTTTGATGGTTCTATGTTGTAGAGCATTTCATTCTGCCCCATTTTGACCTATGGAAGTTCGAATTTGGACTCCGGATGAAGGTTTCATGGAGCTTGGAAGCATGGATTCTTGGCGTTCTTCTTCTCGGAAACTTGGAGAAGAAGAACAGTGCTAGACTTGACCGCATGAATATTTCATGCGGCAAGTGATTCCGAGCCGCATGAGCCTTCATGCGACAGTCCTCAGCCGCATGGACTTGACTTGACCGCATGAACATTTCATGCGGCAAGTGTTCTCCCAACCGCATGGACTTCTCCCCACTCAGCCGCATATGCGCCCTTAGCCTCTCCGGACAGCATGAACTTGTACTCCTTCTGAGCCGCATAAGCTCTTGAATTGACCTGGCCGCATGAGTTCCTAACTGAGCCACATGCACCCCCTTTATATCCTGGCCGCATAGGCTCATGACCTGTCTGGCCGCATAAGGCCTTGCTCCCGAGCCGCATATGCACTCGCATCCTCAGCCGCATATGCCCCTCCCTTCCCGCTGGCCGCATGGGGACTGATATCTTCAGCCGCATGCGCCTGACCCTATTCAGCCGCATGGGCTTTTCCCTTATCAGTCGCATGCGCCTGACCCCATCCAGCCGCATGGGCTGTTCTCCTTCCAGCCGCATATGATCACTTCTTGGCCGCATATGCCTGAGCCGCATGACTTTCCAATAGCCCTGTGTATTATTATTTATCATTATTTGCCCATATTTTGTAACTCCTTATTGTTTATTTTTACGCCCATTTTATATCCTTACGCCTTTTGTCAAGAACTTGATAATCACGAATTTATTTAATATGTTTGGAATGATAATTGAACATGGCATGGTATGGCAAGTAACTGGCATGACATGGCATGATAGTGGCCCGTCGTGGCGCACTCCTGACAAGTATACTTGACATGATTATCTCGAATTGTTGTTGCGACAGCTACCTGACATGACATGACCTGTATAAATTTCCTGGACACCGTGGGCGATTGTGCTTGTACAAATAATCCAGTCCTGTCTTGCATCATGTCTAGGATGGGACTCCTGAGTACCACGGTCAGGAGTACCTACTGAAAAGGACTAAGGTTAATAACTAGATTAACACATTTAGTCATGAAGAGATTTTCCCAGCTACAGACAATCCCGTTACCTGGGCGCTCCTGGGATCTGTAGCCTGCCGTCGAGTAGGGACATTTCCAGCACACTGTCATGTGTTGCACCCTTCAAGCTACCTAAGGGTACATACGTTTCCTGGACGATGTACCCACCTGAATTCAATCCTTAATTTTCGACCTGGGTAACCTGGATGGTCTGCAGGGCTTGTGGCTGTGGAATAATCTCACTGCATCTTGTTAGTAACTGGGCCTGTGATAACCCTAGTTAGTTAAAGTATCAAGCCGTAGTTCTTGCTTGGCCGTGAAATGATTGATTGAAGTCTAACCAGTCTAGTCTTGTCCTGATTCTACTCCAGATTATTACATGAACATAATGCCTGTATTTATTTTACTGATAAATGGTGAGGATTCCAAGTTCTGTTCAGACGAAGGGTTACAACCCCGGTCCTTGTTTGGTTACGGGTTGTAACCTGGCTATCTGAATAGTCCCATGGTTATCTCATCGTATATCATCCTGTCATGCTTTTCCATAATTCATGTCTTTTATTATATCATTATTATATGCTGTGCTAATTGCTGGTTTTAGTTCCTAAGTGAAGCCTCCTTTGTGGCACTTGCTCTTTCTGGGGTCTGACCCAGCTGATTTTGTATGGCCAGATTTCGGAGCAGCTCCAGAGGATCTACCAACCTTCCAGTCCGATGGTGACCACCAGACGTAACCAGGGCAACGAGTGGGTTATTTTTGGCTCTCCCACTATATTGTTAAAATATTCTTTTGAGGCGTTTAGCCGACGAGCACCTGTTTAGCTCGATTGCATTATACTTACTGTCTGCCTACGGGCTGTAACATGATTGACAGATCCTAGGTTTGATCATGTATGACTAAACTCTTGCTAGTCCTAACATTTTGTAACGACTAGCTTCATGATCAGCTGAATATGTAATATTTGGGACGCCTTATTATTGTATATTTAATGATCATACATCTTGTGACATTTACTTACTTGCTTGTGATTGAGACAATAGGCTTGTTCTTGACCTTAAGAGACTGCTGGCTTGTAGATAAACCCTCATGTATCTAGACAGCCATGACCGTATAGCGAGGTGGGTTGCACTTCAATATACGTAGCTGGCTATGTCTGCATCCGCTCTCCAGTATTCTGGTTCCGGGGCGTGACATAACTGCAAAAATATTTTGCTTGTTTAATCTTTGTAACAATTGAACTTCTCACGTCAGCTGCCAACATTTGTATCAATTCATTTTGAATTTTGGGGCCAAGTTATGTAAAATATATCTGGCGTGCTTGAATACGCCGAAAGTGCTCTTCCATTACTGGATCAAACTCAGCAATCATCTCAATTAGTTGCAAAAAGTTTCCATTGTTTGCAACATAAAGCTTCTCGCATTCTCCTCGAAGTGCCAAGTTATTTTTTGCAAGTCTTTGCAGAACAACAATTATTCTCTTTAACACCTGCTTCCAATGTTCTCTCTCTTTGTTGATTACTACTTGCACGCTTTCATCAATTGTCTTATTCTTTTGAAGCATTCTTTCTAATTCAATCCAACTAGTCATGCAACTAATATGCTCTTTACTAGTTTCATGAAGTCTGAGATTCCGGCTGAGATTTTTCCAATCTTTGGATCCTTCGTTAGCCAAATAACCAAGTTTAGCCATGGTCCTCTGAGTCTTGAACAACTTGCAGCAAAAACAAAAAATTCTGTCCAAAGAAACAGAATATACTAGCCATCTTCTTTCATTCATCTCGCCATTTGGCAATTATCGTTTAAAATGTGATGATTTAAAATGTCTTCCAGAGCTATCATGGGGAAACAAGACGCCATCATCTCTTCTAGGACCTCTTTCAACAAGAAAGTTCCTAATATATTGCCCAATTTTATCACAATGCTGTAGATCATCGACATTTAATGGAAACAAATTATCTTGATTTAAATCTTCATCAACTTTTATAGTCATATTAGCATCAGCTTCCTCATTATCAGGCATTTGCGGATCTTCATTACGAGTCTCAGTCAATTCAACATCAGCATGTTGATCCAGCTCTTCATTATCAATCTCATTCAATATAGGGTGACCATGCAGTTCATTGTCACTGTCATTCTGATTTTGTTGCTCCTTATTCACCAAATTTATAACTGGTTCTGTGACTTCTGTCCTCTCAGCCTCTTGGTTGCTAGTAAAATACCTATTAAGATTCTCTACTTGACTTTGAATTAATGCTTCTTCCTTCTTCCTTTTGCTTCTTTTTTTCTGCTTCAGACAATTGTTTTCTTATAGGAGGCATTTTACTTCTCTAGTGTAGCAGTGCTCTGCAAATGAAGAAAATCACCAAATTCTTTTCTTATTGAAGGCATGTTTGCTTAACTAGATACGAACGCTATGCAATTAAATGACATTATCATAATTTTTTAACAAATAATAACAATTGACGACAAATAAACAATCAACAATAAATATAAAATTATTATTTTTAGTTTCTCTATTAGTTGATTTAATCTCAATAGGAATAACTATGCACCCAAATGACAAGAATATATATTTTTTTTCAACAATTTGGTCTACCACATATAAAGACAATCAACAACAATTTATACAAAAATATATATTAATAATTAATAACTTATAAATGTTACCTAATGGAATGTGACTAATTCTTCTCCAATAGATCTTTTAGGAACCCCAAAAGCCGACCACAAAAGTTCTCTCTCTAAAAAACTAAAAAAAAATATAGTTAGAACACATCCGTAGAGGAAAAATATATATTAATAAAATATAAAAAAAAATTAGAACACATCTGGAACGTCTGCTTTACAAATATATATATTAATTAATTAAAATATATATTAATAAAGCTCCCAACAATTTATATTATTATATAAATAAAGACTTAGTACTCTCACATGACGTATGCTACGCATGAAAGGAAATAATGGCTAATGGCTTAGCTGGATTTGCTTAGTTGCTAACAACTAACTCCAAGGAAGATGAAGGCTAGCCGGCCGCAAAAGTTTCGATGGCTACAGCAAGTCACAAGTCTTTACTAGGCACCTAAACCTCTCTAATAAGTTAACCTAAAAACTATTCCTAAATAACTTAGACATCCAGGTGGACCGTGAATCATTTGTTGCAGACTGGTGGACAGGCTTGTGTAAAACTGAAACAGTTGGGCTCAATTTCAATTAGCTATATATACCTACATTTTTTTTTGGTGCCCCCAAAAATTATGGGCCTGAGGCAAGTGTCTCGTGGACCACATATTAAGTCCGGGCCTGGTCTCTCGAAAAGTTTCTTTGAAATTTTGGTAAATATGTTACCCTCAGGCCTCGTTTGGTTCGCGGATTTAAGGAACCAAGAAAGGAAAGTTGTTCCTTTCCTTTGTTTGGTAGCCACAAACTTGGAAATCAATTTCCTGACAAGGGAAAAAATTGGTGGGAATATGGTTCCACTCAAGACCCATGGGATTGATTTTCTCTCATCCTTTTCCAACATTTATTACAAAAGTTATGACAAAAGTAACCATGCGTCATTGCTTATTTTACCATTAATGTTACTTTTTATAATATTATTTTTATTTTAAAAGGTAAGGATATTATTGGAACATTGTTATATTTTGCTTTCCTTTCCTAGGTAGTTTTCTTGTTTTACCAAATAACGGAAATGAAATGTGACAGAAATTCTACTTTTTCATTCCCATGAAAAATACAAGGAAATTTATTTCCTTTCCGTGAACCAAACGAGGCCTCAGGGTAAATCTATTCAACTATATAATAGGAAAACTTAGATGATGAAACTTTTGAATTCCGAAAATACCCTTACATACTTATACTAATTAAAAATAGTTCATTAATCTATTCTACTATATAATAGGAAAACTTAGATGGTGAAACTTTTGAATTCCGAAAATATCCTTACATACTTATACTAATTAAAAATAGTTCATTAATTTTAATAAGGACAACTTAGTAATTAGGAAGACTACCTTTTGGTCTTCCTAAAGAGTCTTCCTAAACTAATTAAGAAATGTTAAAATACGTGCTTGCACGTGCACATATGCTAGTTTGTAAAACTTGGATACTTTGGAGCAAATTTTATGAAATTTAATGCCTAGAAGCACATCTCATCCCTGGAAAACAAACTTGGAAAGGAAGGCTAGAATGGTCAAAATAAGTGAGAGAAAACGAGTGAGAAGACTTCGAAGTCAACCCCCACCACCCCACCACCCTTCCCCTTCCCCTTCCCCTTTGTAGAGGTGATGTGGTCACAGAGAAAAGCTATGGAGCGGAAGCCTAAGTTCGACTGGCACCCTTCTCCTCGGCGGCCTCGCAGCCCCAGCTCCGTGTCCTCCTCTTCCTCTGCTTTCTCCTCGCGTCTCCCTTCCTTCTCAAGTACTCCTTTCTTATTTCTATAAGCTTAAGGTTGATCCTTTCTTATCTCTACATGTCAATTTGAATATTAGTTATTAATTTATTCATGTATGTTATTGTAATTGTTAATTTGATTACACTTGTTATAATAGGCGACGCTGGAGACTCTTTTGTATCTGCGGAGGATTGTTTCGAGGAGGATAAACCAGGTATTAGCTACAAAGATTATTTCCTAACAACAATGGGAAAAAAAAAAGAATCACAAAAATATAGATAGAATTTCCAATATTCATAAAGTAAATACATAAGAGCATCCACAGCGAGGGAGTATTCAATTGCTATATTTTTGCCCTAGTTAAATTTTGTAGCACTCGAAGGCTGCAGTGGTCGCTTGTCCATACTTGAAAATTGGTAGAAAACTAAGAGACACTTCAGATTTGGAGCGTGTCATAGCTTCACTACATTAATTTTTGGGCCCACCAAATTAACCGTTCTTAACAAAATGGGAAAAAAATAAAGAGAAAAAAGAGGAAGAAAATTTTTACCGAACATGGAAAGAAAATAAAGAGAAAAAAAGAGGAAGGATATTAATTTGGAGTATTTGTTTGGAGTGTACCATTGTATGTCAATATCAAGGAAAGACTCCAAAAGAAATAATTTACACAAATTTTAATAATTTTGAGTGTGTATTTAGAGTGTATCCACTGTGGATGCTCTAAGCAGTTAACACTCCATAGAGTTGATGAAAAAGCTACAAATAAATAAACAAACAAACATATTAGTAATCCAGAGCAACAAAATGATAGGAGAGCAACAAACAGTCTATAGATAATACGGCCACAAGGTCTATCACTCGTCGTCATCCCAATAATTGTTATCTATGTTGCACGAATACGAACACAAGTACAAATAAGGACACAATATGGATCCGGGTATGCCCAGTTTCAGATAGGTACAATTAGTAGTCACCTATGGTGCACGAATACCAACACGGATACGGGTAGATACCATACGGATACCGACACCAATTATTTGTATTCGTGCTAATAGATTGCTATTGTCTTCCCCTTCTGCGAGGAAGACTCATCAATCTGACCCAATAAAGACACAATAAGGATATGTACACCATTGTGATATAAAGTTCTCATTGAACTGCTTACTCTGCTCTTGGGATATCTCCTTTGTTCGCCAGCTCAACAAGATGGACAATGATTCCCATCTGTAATATTAAGCTCCCTATTGTCTTCATTTCAACAGAAAGCGGTGTATATAGCAAAGACGCAATTGCTGGAGGATATGGTGGACGTGCTGCGTTGCAGGTTGTTGTACCTACAAGTAGATATGCTTGGTGGCGGTGGCGTCGTAAACCACGATATCATGACCTCCCTTATGTACCTGGTTCGTATTTGGTTTAGTTACATACATAGGTATATTGCTCATGGCGATTGATTACATTGCTAAGCTGTGCAACTTTTTTCTTGTGTAGAGGAATGTCGTCTGGAAACTCATTCAGGTGTGCTTAGTAGGTTCTCTCTGCGGGAGCTCCAAGTTGCTACTGATAGCTTCAGCAATAAAAACATTCTGGGCAGAAGTGGGTTTTGGAAAGTGTATAAAGGACGACTTGCAGATGGTTCTCTTGTGGCAGTAAAGAGACTTAGGGCTCGTTTGGATCAAGTTTTTGTATTCCTAGGAATAGGTTTTCAATTCCTTTCCCATGGGAAAGGAATTCAACATTCACATACCCATGTTTGGTTAGGTTGGGAATAGGTAGTTTAAGGGTCTGCTTGGCAATTATCGGGGTAGCGGTTATGAGGTGTTTTTAGAGTACCGGTTATGAGCGGTTATGAGGGGTCCGGTTTTGGATGGTTTTTAAGTAGCGGCTTTTAAACTAGTCCAATCCATGCTTGGTAATTCACTAACGAGCGGTTCTGAAAGTTTTTTACACGAATAAATTAAATAGGGAAGGGTATCGGTAGTTATAATTATATCTATTTTTGTGAGGATATAAATGGAATAAAAAAATAAAGCCGCTCAAAATCCGCCGATTTGGGGTGTTTACAAAGCCACCCAAAAATACATTACACCTGTTTTGGGGGGTTTTTGAGCCGACGAAAACCAGTGCCTCAAAAAAATTAACAAGCAGGGGTTTTCATAAACGGTCGGTTCAAAAACACCCCAAAACCGGTGAAAACACCATTACCAAGCAGACCCTAAAATTTAAAAAAAAAAATTATTTTCATGTTTGGTTCACACATGGATAGGAATCTTAATTTATTTGGTTTTACTTTAATACCCTTTCATTAATTTCATGATGATTCACATGTTTGGGATGAGAGTTAAAAATTTGAAAATAAAGCGAGGGTATAACCGTCCAAACAAAATAATCAAATATCATTCCTAGGAAAGCAAATCTATTCCCAAGGGGGAGCTTGGGAATAGCTTTCCCACATCCATGGGAATAGCTTTCCCACCTAACCCCCTCTTATTCCCTCCTCATTCCCAATCCTAAACATACCAAACGTGGGTAAGGAATTCAAATCCCATTCCCAAGTCTCAAAAACATGAACCAAACGCCCCCTTAGGTTGCGTTTGGTTCTTTATAATGTAATCGTAATCGTAAACGTATTGAAATTGGGTTTGTAATATAATTGAGTTTGTAATGTAATGGAATTACAATTACATTACTATGTTTGGTTGAAACATGTAATCAAACCATGTAATGTAATGTCAATTGCATTCATATGTTTGGTTTACCATATAATGTAATTAAGTTTCTAATTTAACTTTTTTAAATACAACATAAAATTAAAAAAGTTGATCAATAAAAAATTTTAAAAATTTAAAAAGAAAAAAATTAAAAAAATAATAAATAAGGGAAAAATGGTTTGTTTTCTGCAAAAAAAAGACCAAAAACGACAAAAAATAAAAAATACAAAAAATGACAAACGAACAAAACGGAAGAAAAAAAGCCAAAAACAGATAAAGGATAAAAAAGAAAAACGACAAAAAAATCAAAAATGTGAAAACCATAAAAAGTGACCAATAATGATAAAAAATGACTAAAAACAAAAAAGTTGACAAAAAAAAATGAAAGGAAAAAAAAAGACGAAAAACAACAAAAAAACAAAAAACGACAAAAAAGGATAAAAAAAAGAGCAAAAAAATAAAAACGATAAAAAGGAACAGAAATGACAAAAAACGAAAACACGAAAAAGACCAAAAACAAGGGGAAATTAAAACGAACAAAAAATGACAAAAAGACTTAAAAACTTGCAAAAAAAAATCCAAAAACGACAAAAACAACAAACAGAAAGAAAAAACGTGAATAAACGACAAAAAAAAGTAAAAAAGACCCAAAAAAAAGAATTTAAAAAAAGCGACAGAAAACGTGCAAAATCGACCAAAAACGGTAAAAGACGATAAAAACATGAAAATTTGGTCAAAAACGTACAAGATCGACAAAAATCGATAAACAACATGCAGAAATGGCAAAAAATGTGCAAAATCGACCAAAAATGATAAAAAAAAACGTAAAAAATTGACCAAAAACGATAAAAAAAAAAGCGTGCAAAAAGGGCAAAAGACGTGCAAATAAAACAAAACTGATAAAAAACGTGCAAAACCGACAAAAAAGGTACAAAATCGACAAAAAAGATTTAAAAGTGCAAAACCGACAAAAAAGGGCAAAGAATGTGCAAAAAGACCAAAAATAAAAAAAAAGGCCCAAAACGAGCAAAAACGACAAAAAATAAACAAAAGCAAACAAAAACGGCAAAAAACGTACAAAAACGAAAAAACAAACAAAAAAGAGCAAAAATGACAAAAAATAAACAAAAAACGAACAAAAACAAACAAAAAGGGCAAAAAAACGAAAAAAAACAAACAAAAAACGAACAAAAATGACAAAAAACGAACATAAATGACAAAAAAAAACAAAAACGACCAAAAACTAAAAAAGGGGGCCAAAAACGACAAAAAAAAAACGGACAAAAAAGGACAAAAACGACAAAAAACAAACAAAAACAACAAAAAACGAACAAAAATGACAAAAAAAACGAACAAAAACGGCCAAAAAGACCAAAAAGAACAAAAACGATAAAAAACAAACAAAAACAACAAAAAATGACAAAAAATAAACAAAAAGACCAAATTATAGCATACCAACCTTCCGCTTAAGTTGTAATGTAATTGCGATTACATAAGTTTTATGATGTAATTGAGTTTAGAAGAAACTGATGTAATGTAATCAAACTTGTAATCGCGATTACATTACATTTAATTGTTTTTTGTCCAACCAAACATCCGAATTAGATTGACAACGTAATGCCAATTACATTACGTTGTCCATTCCTGCAAACAAAACGGCCCTTAAAAAAGAGCGTACTCCGGGAGGAGAGCTTCAATTTCAGACAGAAATTGAGATGAGTAGCAATGCTGTGCACCGGAACGTACTACTTCGTGGATTTTGTATGACACCGACTGAGCGAATACTTGTCTATCCTTAGGGCCTGTTTGGTAAAGTGGAAGTGAATTTGGATTTGGAATTGGAAATCCAGATTTGGATTCCATTCCAAATCCTGCATTTCCAAATGCAAAAAAAGTGTTTGGTAAAGTAGGAATTTAGCATTGGATTTGGTTAAAACCCAAATCCATTGTTTGGCTAGCCAAGTTGGATAATGGTTAGGATTTACACTTCATAGACATTCATTGTTTGGCTAGCCAAGATAGAAAATGGTTAGGCTCACCATATTTGAAACTGGTCATCTTACCACCTACTTGGAAATAAAATTGTGCTTGTACACATATAAAACATGGTACCATAGCCAAGCAAAAGAGTTTCACAAACTATATTTCGTCAAATGTGATTTTCAAATATTCACAAACCACTCAGAAAATTAAAATCAATGAAAAGTGAGAATCAAACAGAGTGTATAGTAAGGACATGATACACAAATAATAACCTGATACACAAATAATAACCTGATACATAACCTGATACACAAATAATAACCTGATACATGAGAATGAAGTCTGAAAATAAGAACTTCAACACACACACAAACGATAACCTGATACACAAATAATAATCTAATAAACAAAGAAATACAACAAGAATACGAAGAATAAAATTTTGGCTCAGATTGTATAGTAAGGACATGAGCAAGAATGCTATTCCCAAACACATCATCTCCTTCTTCTACCTAATCACTGCCAAATGAGAAAAGTTGGTTTGTGGCAGCTTTGCTGGAACAAAATAGACAATTTTGGCTGCATATAGCCTCATCACAGGCTCATAAATGAATCACGCAAGTCCAACTGAGAGTTGAAGACAAACATGTAAAAGACACAAGCCAAATTGGACGTTGAATCAAAATGTCCAGTAATGAAGCAAAACGTCCAGGCAAAACCGAGAGCAAAATGTCCAGGCAATAGCAAGAGCAAAATGTCCAGGCAAACTGTAGCCCGATATATGTTTGAAGACGTACATATTGGACATGAATCCTTGAATCACATACATATTGTCCAGGCATACATATTGTCCAGGCAGTAGCAAGAGCAAAATGTCCAAGCCAAATTGGACATGAATCCTTGTGCAGACTGTAAAGAAAAAATCTGTACAAAATGTTGACTGCAGGCCAATACAGCATAAATGTTGACTGCAGGCATACAAATTGTCCAGGCACACATATTGTCCAAGCATACATATGTTGACTGCAGGCCAATACAGCAAAAATGTCCATAATACCAGCCAAAATTATATGTGAAAATAAAGGATCAGAGATTGGAGTTTATTTTCATCCAGCAAGAATGGTTACCTCTTCAACCCATCGAAGCATGATGAGGAATGCATCATACCATAGTATCGCAGTGACCCATGCAAAGTACTAAGGAGATACCTCTTCAACCCATCACACACGACGAGGAATGCTACCATGCCCACTAAAAGTTTGGTAAAATACCGAAAACATCATATTTCCTTCGTCATCACAGCCTAGAAAAGAAAACAAAAACTGAATATGAAAGAAAGGCAGGATAGTATACTGCAAAGAAACTCCAACCCGAAATTGAAATATTAAAAGAAAGGCAGAAGGAAGACGGACAAAAACATATTCAAGACAGAAAATTGGAAGAAAACAAAGAAAAGAGCAAAAATACCAAAAGCATAATATTGATTCCCACATCAGTCTGCAAATATAATGCATAAACAGAAAAGACAAGGAAAAGAGGAAAAGAGGAAAATATGTACACCATACGATTAGTTCACCCTCATGAGTGTGCCATAGTTAAGATTCTAGAAGACAAACATATAAAACACAAATACTAGAAAAATCACGAAGAAGAAAGTGCAGACATGAAGCATACTGAAGAGCTGGACATTATGGACAGAGGACGACTTTGCTATGGTATGCAAGTGTTCTGACTTTTGGAAGTAACCAAAAGCCTCCGACCGATCTTGACACTTGAAGTAGCAAGCACCCTTAAAACCATGAACTTGATTGTAGCATTCATGCCAATTGGTATAAACCCCAGGCACTCTTCCCCTCAGAACGACGTAGTAAGACATGGTCTGCCGGTAGGCTGTAAAGCAAAATAGGACAGACATAGCAGATAAAAGTATAGCAGGAATGCAAGGTGAAATAAAATAAATAGCAAAATAGGGCAGATAAAAGAATAGGATTACAGCAAGGCAAAGCCAACAAAAGAAGAAAAAAACATAACTTAGTAAGACCTGAAACAGCAAGGCAAACCCAACAGCAAGACAACAGAAGTACTTAAAAGAAAAACTTACGAAAACATGTATTTAGCAGGACAAAATCGCCTTAAAAACATGTCAGTTAGAGGGGAAATATATGAAATATAGTAAGCCATGGTGTTGTACATGGCTGCAACATATCTAAGTATTACACATTTCACGGGCTACTAGCTGCCCAATGTTTTAGAGGGGCAGACAGTGCAAGTTTTCTTGCATCAAAATATTACAAAGATCAGCCGTAATGTCTTTTTTTAACTGTCTTCGTGTCGATAGTATTGCACAGAAATGAAAATTACAAAAACTCGGACAGAAAATTACGTATGTGATATAGATCTGCCATAAAAATATATAGATCTAAAGAGATCAAACCCAATAAAACATTAAAACCAACAAATCTACGTTAAAAAATTATAGATATGCTGCATGTACACAAAGTATTGCACAGAAATGAAACATAAAATTACAATAGGTACTAAAAACCCACATTAAAATACTGATAGATCTATAGATATGCTGGATGTACACAAAGTATTGCACAAAGTATTTCGTCAAAATATTATGTCAATAATATAGATCTCCCAAAAATACTGATAGATCTATAAGATCTAAACGAATAAAACATTAAAACCAACTATTACTTCTGGAAATTATATACATATGCTCGATCTAGAACAACTCAATATTAAACCGTTTTGGATCTAATAGATCTAAACAAAAAAAACACAGATCGAAGAAAAACAACTATATCTACACACAAAAATGGTTTAGAAAAATCAGATCTTCAAAAAATGGTTTAGAAAAACTCCAAATCACGAACAACTCTATCATAAATTGGTTTACAAAAACCAGATCTTCATAAAAAGATGTCGAACATTGAAGAATATTTAGTAGATCTACGAGATCTGAAGAAAGTAAAGTCAGATCTGTAAAATCATATTTTCTTCATATAGAAAAACTCTAGATCACGAACAGAACTCCATCAAAAAATGGTTTAGAAAAACATATAATCTTCATAAAAAGATGTCGAATATTGAAGAATATTTAGTAGATCTACAAGATCTAAAGAAAGTAACGTCATATCTGTAAAACCAGATGGTATAAAATGGTTTAGAAAAACTCCAGATCACGAACAGAACAAGTCCATCATAAAATGGTTTAGAAAAACCAGATCTTCATAAAAAGATGTCGAATATTGAAGAATATTTAGTAGATCTACAAGATCTAAAGAAAGTAACGTTAGATCTGTAAAACCAGATGGTATAAAATGGTTTAGAAAAACTCCAGATCACGAACAGAACACGTCCATCATAAAATGGTTTAGAAAAACCAGATCTTCATAAAAAGATCACAAACATTGAAGAATATTTAGTAGATCTACAAGATTTGAAGAAACTAAAGTCAGATCTGTAAAACCATCGTTCTAGATCTACAAGTTCTAAAAAAAAAAAAAAAAACACACATATCCAAGAAAAATTGCAGCAAATTACTACATCTACACACCCATCACACAGATCGAAGAAAATTCCAGGAAATTAGAAATATATGTAGGAAAATGGACATTTAGACATGCATACAATCGAGATGGCGCGAACCGAAAAAGGGGAGACCACAAACCCACAACTGCAGCAACACTTCCAGCGCGGGAAGGAAAACAAGGGGAGTCGGGAGCCTCAGCACTCCATTTCCGCCCACATCCGGCTGTGGAGAGAGGAAGTGGAATGGGAAAAAGTGTGGGGAAAAGAAACCCAACCGACATATACTCTCCCCAACTTTAATTGCATTTACTGCCCATACCAAACACCCGAACAACCGAAAAGTGGCCCAATTACAATGAACAGTAGAATTCGAAGTCCAGTTCAGTGTTACCAAACAGGCCCGTTACATGGCTAACGGAAGTGTTGCATCACGTTTAAGAGGTATCATATATCATTTTTTAAGCTTGCATAGTCAACCATCTTAGTGCTGCAACTCGGGTTTTACATCATGTTAGAGGCCAACATTAGGTCCTTAAGCCAAGCTGAGTAGCTCAATCATCTAGGACACATAAAAATAGGCTCTGATTGGAGATTTAACGTGTTGATCTTGCTTGGTTGAACTTAGATGAGTTACTTAGGGGGCGTTTGGTACGCGGGATACTATATAGCCGAGAATTCTATATTTTCGGGAATCAAATTTCAAGAAATTAAATTCCCTGGAAAATTACGTTCCCATGTTTGGTGACAATATAAATATTCCCGGGAAAAAAAAAAAATAATAATAACGAAAAAAAATGAACAAATATAAAAAAAACCGGTAAAAACGACAAAAATCGATAAAAACGACAAAAATCGGTAAAAACGACAAAATAACAAAAAACGACAAAAACGATGAAAAACGACAAAAAATCGGTTAAAACGAAAAAGCGACAAAAAAATGTATCAACGACAAAAAATAACAAAAAAGGGTAAAAACGACAAAAATAACGAAAACACGACAAAAACGACATAAAATCGATAAAAACGACAAAAAAAACAAAAATGCGGCAAAAACGACAAAAAACAACAAAAACGCGGTTAAAACGACAAAAAATAACAAAATTCAGTTAAAATCAACAAAAAATATCGGTTAAAACGACAAAAATAACCAAAAAGCGACAAAAACGAAAAATAATCGATAAAAACGAGAAAAATGACAAAAAATCGTAAAAGCGACAAAAATGACATAAAATCAATAAAAATGACCAAAAAGCGAAAAAAAAAATGACAAAAAAGACAAAATCGATAAAAACAACAAAAAAAAGCTAAAAAATGACAAAAAAAATCGCTTAAATTGACAAAAAAGGACAAAAATTGGGTTAAAACGACAAAATAATCAAAAAGTGACAAAAAAGACAAAATAATGGCTAAAAAACAACAAAAAAAATCGCTTAAAACGACAAAAAATTGGTAAAAACGACAAAAAATGACAAAAAAAAGCGATAAAAATGACAAAAAATAATCAAAAAGTGACAAAAAAAGACAAAAAATGGGTAAAAATGACAAAAAAGCTATAAAAAACGACAAAAAAAAGAAAAAAATGTTCAAAACTAATCAAAATTGATCAAAAAAGAAGAAAAAAATTTAGACAATTTTTTTTTGGCCCGGGCAAGAAAACAGATACCCACATGTTCTCAAGGGATAGAATTCCCATGTTTTGTGGGTAAACTATTTACCCGAGTATTTATAATTCCTGGGAATAAATTTTTTATAAGCCAAACAAACGTGGTAATAGATTCACATCTTAAATTTTTCCGGGAATAAAAAAAAATACCGCGTACCAAACGCCCCCTTATTGGTACCTAGTTTGGGTGCTTTTCTGAATTCTAGGCAGGATTTTCCCAAGTTGCGGCCCTGCCTTGTATTGTATCCATTCATATTTTGTCCCAGTGGCCGTAGTCCGTTGGGAACGGTGGAGCACCCCGGCGCAGTGGCGCGGGTTCGAGCCCCCTTAGAGGCATGCCTTCAAGCACCATTAAGAAGTGGACACCCTCAACAACAACAACAACAACAACAACAACAACAACAACAAAAATTAAAAAAAAAAAATCCATTCATATTTTGAGTTCTTGCATGTGGCATCATTGGCTGGTCTATTTGGATCAGACTTATCGTCATCAACTTCGTCTGAGCGTTATCCATGAAAATGGGGGTTTACTACGTAGTATTAACTCTATTGAGACGGATGGGTCTAGGAAGATCAAACCAAACTTTATACCCCATTAATCAACCGGAAATCTCATACTTCTGAAACACACTGAACAGAAATTTGTTCACTTTGTTATTTAAACTTTTATTATAGTTAAATGATAATATCTACCTACACTACTGTTTTTGTCTTTGGCCTCATTTTTACTTTTTAAAATGCTCTGAGATGGTTTGCAATTTCTGATGGTCATTTGAAGGACGCTTGCCGACTGAACCACCACTGGATTGGCCTACTCGTAGACAGATTGCATTGGGATCTGCAAGAGGGCTGTCTTACTTGCATGATCATTGTGATCCTAAGATTATCCATCGGGTTGTCAAAGCTGCAAATATCTTATTGGATGAAGTGTTCGAGGCAGTTTTAGGGGACTTCGGAGTGGCCAAACATATTGACTGCGGGGATACCTATCAACAGGAAAATATTCCAGGAAATATTGGGCACATAGTGTCAGTCCCGGGGCTTGATCAAAGATGAAAAACAAATGCAATCGAGATCTGAGATGTCCCACAAAACTTTGCAGAGATCAAACTCAAGATCTACGATGGTACAAAAAAACAAATAGCCAAATTACAATCTGAAGGAGGGAAAAAGAGAAGAGAAGATCTCTCGTTCTTCCTTGCAAACGTGTTGCAATTGGGACAGAACGAGTTACAATAAAACTAGAGAGAGATGAGAAGAAGAACAATGCTGGGGTGTCAAAACACCGTTGCTCAAAGCAAGATTCGTTCCACACGATCTGCTTCCAGGAACCAGCAAGTTGAAGAACTTGTGGAACGCTCGAAGTCACCTCTGTTCAGACTACTCGGATGGACTTGCAATGGCGGCAGCAACTCTCTCTCTCTCTCTTTCTCCTTTTCTGACTTGTAATTTTCGTAGTAGTCACAAAGGAGGCCAGAAGAGAGTATTTATAGAGAGAGGGTGGAAGCCCTAGCCGCCTCTTCAGTTATGGAAAGATTGAATCAAATTCCAAAAGATAGCAACGAGATTTACTTCAAATCCCACGAAATTAATTCAAATCCCACAAAGATAGGATCTGAATTAATTCAAATCCCACAAAGATAGGATCTGATTTATTCGCATTGATTCAGCCTTTCCATAATTGATTTGTAATCTGCACAGTCAGCGGATCCCTCCATGCGGCAGCAGCAGCAGCCTGGCCGTATGAGCCTAATGGCCGCATGAGCCGCATGGACCGCATGAGCCGCATGGACTGCATGTGCCGCATGAGCCGCATGAGCCGCATGTGCCGCATGAGCCGCATGGACCGCATGGACCGCATGTGCCGCATGAGCCGCATGAGGCCGCATATGAGCCGCATGCCGCATAAGACCGCATGGCCGCATATGAGCCGCATAAAGACCGCATGACTGCTGACGTGCTAAGTGCAAAGTGTGCCAACAAAATGCCACATTACGCCACATTACGCCTCATGAGCCCATGAGCCCTAGCCCGAGCCCGAGTCCGAGTCCGAGTCCGAGTCCGAGTCGCTAAGCCCCGTTGGGGCTTAGCTCCAAATGGAATTTAATCCAAGAGAATGACAAAAGCATTAATGCTTAATCCTTGGAGCCTTATTCTTACCTCCTTGTAAAATCACCCACATGGTTCCCTCCTTAGGGTCACCACCCCATGTGCATCTCTCAACAACACACCCAAGTATATATGTTGAGATAACTCATGGTGCATTTTCGATGTGGGACTAAAATTCACAAGGCATGTTGAGAGCAAGCTCTCTCCATGTAAAGAAAGCACCAACAATCTCCCACATATCACAACATATATATATGTGTCCAGGGTTGAGCGTTCCCCACAGTAACTGTCCATTTTGCATTAGGATAGATGTCGCTGACGACTTGAATCTTCCCGCATGGGTTAAATAACAATGTGATACAAGAATGGACTACGTCTTGAATTCTGCACCACAATTGTAATTATTCCCACTCACAAAGTGTAGTTACGTGTGCTTCTGGCTGCACATTTAAAGGCCCTGTGCCAGCCTGGTTTCAGTGTATAATTTTGGGCGTGTACAAGTTTACCCTCAAGAGACGGCCTGATATCTCTTTCCATACACTATAGGTGAGTTCTTTATTAAAGAGATATGGCATGAAGCCTTGCGCTTCCTTGCGGTACTACGCCGCTATGACATGGCCTGTAGCCGAGGCATTACCCCTACCTGGGAACCTCATCGTAGTGTCATACTAATGTAGCATGAGGTCACAAGCCTCTTTGTAGTGCCAAACTACCCAGCATGAAGCCTAAGGCTTCCTTGCGGTGTTACGCCGCAACGACATGGCTTGCAATGCCGAGGATTTACCCCTACCTGGGTACCTCATCGTGGTGTCATGCTACTGTAACATGGGGCCATCCTCCCCTTTGTAGTGCTGTCTACAACTCTTTAATTACGTCATACAGCATTAGGCTACCTGCCTATTTGCGGTGCTACGCCGCTATGACTTGGCTTGCAAAGCCGAGACATTATCCCTACCTGGGAACCTCATGGTGGAATCATCCCACTGTAGCATGGAGTTTCACTCCTTGTAGTGCTGCTCTACCGTGCTTCCTGTAAAGCACACCAGACATTCACTCTACCTGAGAACTCACTAAGGAGTTTAATCCAACCTTCCACATGATCTGTTTTTCCGCAGAAAAATACATAGTAGACAACAGTGGTTATGGGTCCGTATCCCTTCCATGTTCCATAGAACAAGTACCCACCGTTACCCGATAGTTTCCCAGTCAGTGATCCTCCTTTGAACCAAAAGTTAGATGCCTAGTAGATTTCTCTTTGAACTAATAGCATAAAACTTTTATGGTAGGATTACAAAGACATACTATCAGAATGCCTTCAAGCCCATTTTACAAGCTGTGTCATCGACCAACTGGCGCTTGAGGCCCTTTGTGAACGGATCTGCCAGGTTCTCCTGACTCCGAACATCAACCACTGCAATTACACCTCTTTTGATAAGATCGTGTACTGCCCTGTGCTTCAACCGCACAGTCCTCTTCTTCCCGTTGAAGAGGTCATTTGATGCCACCGCCGCAGTCGCCTGGTTGTCACAGTATATCGAAATCGCCGGTATCTGAGCCCCAACCACTGGAAGATCATACATGAGCTCCCGAAGCCATTCTGCTTCATCTGCTGCAATTTCAAGTGCATAGAATTCAGATTCCATGGAGGAACGAGAGAGTATAGTCTGTTTCTTCGACTTCCACGATATAGCAGCTCCACCCAAGGAAAAGACATATCCACCTGTGGATCTCTCGCTTTCCACCTCTGAACACCAGCTAGCATCACTGAAGCCTTCCACTACTGTCGGATACCCATTGTAGTACAGTGCATATGTCTGAGTCTTCTTGAGATATCTCATCACCCGCTTCACAGCTTTCCAGTGTTCAACCCCTGGGTTGCTTGTGAACCGACTCAGCATTCCCACGGCGAAAGCTATGTCAGGCCTTGTGGCAGTAGTTGCATACATCAAACTTCCGATAACGCTAGAATACTCCAGCTGCCTGACGCTTTCCCTCGAGTTTGGCTTCAGCTTCTGATCACACCTGTATGGCGTATCGATCCCTGGAAGATCCTTATACCCTTAGCGTGTGAGCATCTTCTCAATGTAGTAAGATTGTGACAGCGCTACTCCAGTATCTGTCCGGATGATCTTTATGCCCAAGATGACATCTGCATCCCCCAAGTCCTTCATACTGAACTTGGTTGAGAGAAACTTCTTTGTCTCTGTGACACAGCCTATATCCGTACCTAGGATTAGCATGTCGTCCACGTACAGACAAACAATGACTCCTCTTCCATCAGCAAACTTTGTGTAAACACATTTGTCCGTCTCGCTGACTCTGTAGCCGTTTGACCTAATAACTTTATCAAACTTCTCATGCCACATCTTGGTAGCTTGCTTCAAACCATATAATGATTTCACCAACTTGCAGACTTTGTCTTCAAGACCTTTGACGACAAATCCATCTGGTTGTTGCATGTAAATCTCTTCGGTCAGCTCCCCATTCAGGAATGTTGTCTTTACATCCATCTGATGTATCACCAACTTATGTATAGCTGCTAGAGCGATTAACATCCTGATGGTGGTCATCCGAGCTACTGGAGCGTACGTGTCAAAGTAGTCTATCCCCTGTTTCTGAGAAAATCCCTTGGCGACCAGCCTGGCCTTGAACTTGTCAATAGTTCCATCTGCCTTCATCTTCTTCTTGAAGATCCATTTACAGCCAATAGGCTTTTCTCCTTCAGGTAGATCTACCAACACCCATGTGTTATTGGAGGTGATAGAGTCAAACTCGTCATTCACTGCCTCCTTCCAGAAGATAGCATCTCTGGTCTTCATCGTCTCATCATAGGTAAGCGGATCTGCTTCCACATGATAGGTGACAAAGTCATCTCGAAATCTTTTGGTCTCCTCGCTCGCTTAGCTGACGGCTCTGCGAGTTCTGGTGCAAGAGTTGTTTCACCAACAACAGCTTCTTCTTGGACTACTGGCTCGTATGAGATTTCAGTCTCATTTGTACCTACATCATTTTCCGGAATGTCCGAAAGAACAATGTTTTTGTCTTTTTCAAACTTGTCTTCAAAGAATTCAGCATCGCGAGATTCGATGATATGATTTGATTCAATATCAAGAAATCTCCGAGCATCACTCTTCTCGGCATACCCCAAGAAGATCGCCTTTGTAGTCCTTGTCCCCAGCTTCTGAATCTTCAGATCTGGAAGCTTCACATACGCCAGACACCCCCACACTCGAATGACATTCAAGTTTTGGTCTGACTTTGAACCAGAGTTCATGAGGAGTTACGTCCGAAGTTGCATATGGCACTCTATTCAGAATAAAAGTGGCCGTTAATGCAGCTTCTCCCCAGTAGCATTTTGGAAGACCTGCAGTGAGCAGCATAGAATTCATCATTTCTGTTAATGTTCGATTCTTCCTCTCTGCTACTCCGTTGGATTGAGGAGAATATGGAGCAGTAGTCTCGCATATGATTCCATGTTCTTTGCAGAACGATGCGAATTCATGAGACCTGTACTCCCCACCTCGATCACTTCTCAACCTCTTGAGTTGTTGTCCAGTCTGCCGTTCAGTTTCGGTCCTGAACTCTCTGAACTTCTCGAAAGCTTCGTCTTTGGACTTGAGCAAGTATACGAACGCGTATTTTGAGAAGTCGTCGATGAAGGTTATGAAATACTTCATCCCGGGCTTCGTGAGAAATGTTTGAAGTCACAGATATCGGAGTGTACCAACTCCAGAAGATCTGTGCTTCGATTGACCCGATGAAAGGGTTTCCTTGTGATCTTCGTCTGAGCACACACTTCACACTTCTCCACCTTACCCCCACATTTGGAGATAAGTCCTAGACTAGACATTTTGTTGATTCTTTTAGAATGAACATGCCCTAGTCTATTATGCCACAACTCAAAAGAATAATCAGAAAATGCAACTGCATTAATGTCATCAAACTGGTTGACAAGCTGAATTTTAAACATTCCTTCGGTTTGATAAGCCTTCCCGAAGTATGTTCCCTTCTTGGACATAACCATCTGACCAGCGTTGATGTCCATCCTCAAGCCTGCGTTGCAGAGCAGGCTCCTAGAGATCAGGTTCTTGGCAATCGTAGGAACATACTTCACACCTTGAAGCGTCAGAGTGTTCCCAGAAGTGAGTTTCAGCTCCACAGTCCCAATCCCCAGAACTTCAGCTTGGGCCTGGTTCGCCATGACAACTTTCTCAGATATCGGCTGGTACGTGACGAACCATTCCTTGTCAGAACAGACATGACAAGTCGCACCAGTGTCTATCCACCAGTCAGAGTCAACCCCCACAGTTGTGACCTGTCCGATCATAGCAACAATGTTAGAAACCAATGAAATCTTATTAGGCTCACATTTCTCTGATTGTTTAGGCTTAGATCTGCATTCACTCTTGTAGTGGCCTTTTTTGCCACAATTGTAACAAGTCACGTGGGACTTAGTCTTCTGTTGCTTGAATGAAGGACCCTTCACTTTCAGATTAGTGAAGTCCTTCTTCTTGGGATGAGAAGCCGCCTGCTTCCCCTTGGGATCCCTCGTCTGCACCAGATTGGCTTTAGCCAACTGTTTGGACAGAGTGTCCACCTTCTGTTGGGAACGCATCTCGTCCTCAACATGGATCTCCTGAAGTAGATCTCCCAAGCTAATGTCTAGCTTCCTCCTGTGCATCCTTGCATAGAAGGTACTCCACCCAGCAGGAAGTTTTGAGACGATCCCTCCGACGACAAACTTGTCGGGAAGGGGCATCTCTTCGTCTTCCAGTTTCTGACGCAGCTTCAGAAATTCTTTCACCTGTGGCAACATGGACTTTTCGTCCTCAAAGAGCAATTTGTGATATTTTTCAACCACAAATATTTTGCTCATGTTCTTGTCTTCTTCATACAAATTTTTCACAGACTCCCATATGTCTCTGGCAAGTTCCTTCTTTGAATAGGATTCTGCCAGGGAATCCTCCATAGCATTCAGGATGAGAAGCCTGCAGATACTATTTTCCCTTCTCCACTTGGCCTGGAGTTTGGTGGCCGCGTTGATGGCGGCAGTAGATCCAGTGTCTGGAACAGAGGGTTCTTCCTCCAACAGAACATGATCAACGTCTTTTAGTTGAAGAGTTAGGTACACATTTCTCTTCCAGACTTGATAGTGCTCTCCATCGAACTTTTCCAACTTGCAGAAGTCCGATTGGAGGAGCGAAGCATTAATGTTTTCCATCTACACGGATCTTGCTTTGAGATTGTTAGTCCCGGGGCTTGATCAAAGATGAAAAATAAATGCAATCGAGATCTGAGATGTCCCACAAAACTTTGCAGAGATCAAACTCAAGATCTACGATGGTATAAAAAAACAAATAGCCAAATTACAATCTGAAGGAGGGAAAAAGAGAAGAGAAGATCTCTCGTTCTTCCTTGCAAACGTGTTACAATTGGGACATAACGAGTTACAATAAAACTAGAGAGAGATGAGAAGAAGAACAATGCTGGGGTGTCAAAACACCGTTGCTCAAAGCAAGATTCGCCCCACACGATCTGCTTCCAGGAACCAGCAAGTTGAAGAACTTGTGGAACGCTCGAAGTCACCTCTGTTCAGACTCCTCGGATGGACTTGCAATGCCGGCAGCAACTCTCTCTCTCTCTTTCTCCTTTTCTGACTTGTAATTTTCGTAGTAGTCACAAAGGAGGCCAGAAGAGAGTATTTATAGAGAGAGGGTGGAAGCCCTAGCCGCCTCTTCAGTTATGGAAAGATTGAATCAAATCCCAAAAGATAGCAACGAGATTTAATTCAAATCCCACGAAATTAATTCAAATCCCACAAAGATAGGATCTGAATTAATTCAAATCCTACAAAGATAGGATCTGATTTATTCGCATTGATTCAGCCTTTCCATAATTGATTTGTAATCTGCACAGTCAGCGGATCCCTCCATGCGGCAGCAGCAGCAGCCTGGCCGCATGAGCCTAATGGCCGTATGGACCGCATGAGCCGCATGGACCGCATGTGCCGCATGAGCCGCATGGACCGTATGGACCGCATGTGCCGCATGAGCCGCATGGACCGCATGTGCCGTGCCGCATGGACCATGCCGCATGAGGCCGCATATGAGCCGCATGCCGCATAAGACCGCATGGCCGCATAAAGACCGCATGACTGCTGACGTGAGCCGCATGGACCGCATGTGTCGCATGAGCCGCATGGACCGCATGGACCGCATGTGCCGCATGAGGCCGCATATGAGCCGCATGCCGCATAAGACCGCATGGCCGCATAAAGACCGCATGACTGCTGACGTGCTAAGTGCGCCAACAAAACGCCACATTACGCCTCATGAGTCCGAGTCCGAGTCCGAGTCGCTAAGCCCCGTTGGGACTTAGCTCCAAATGGAATTTAATCCAAGAGAATGACAAAAGCATTAATGCTTAATCCTTGGAGCCTTATTCTTACCTCCTTGTAAAATCACCCACATGGTTCCCTCCTTAGGGTCACCACCCCATGTGCATCTCTCAACAACACACCCAAGTATATATGTTGAGATAACTCATGGTGTATTTCCGATGTGGGACTAAAATTCACAAGGCATGTTGAGAGCAAGCTCTCTCCATGTAAAGAAAGCACCAACACATAGCTCCAGAGTACCTATCAAAAGGAAAATGTTCTGAGAAGAATGATGTTTTTGGGTATGGGATCATGCTTTTGGAGCTCATTACTGGAAAGGGGCCTTTGTTCCTGCTCGGCATGCTAATGGTGATGATGTCATGTTGCTTGACTGGGTGAGCAATATTTCACAAATCTCATACTTGTTTATTTTTATCTGATTATATCTTAAATGATACTGTTGAGAACATTGGTTCTTATATCCAACTTTTCCTATGTTCTGGTTATGGCCGGTTAAAGGAGTAGTTAAGTGGCTAGAGTAGTAAGATTGAAGCAGTTTATTACGGATAGTGGGCCTGTTTGAGTGTGAAGGTTTATGTAGCACGGATGTTCACATCTTAGTAATGTTCTCGTGTCGGACACCGATAAGACACTCATTTTGCGTGTCCTCATTTTTTATTTGAAAGCGGACAAAGACACTCCGAATTTAGACAATGTACCGTATTCTGAATATGTGTTGGACACTTTTTATAGCGATTTTGTATCATTATTAATAAACTTAGAAAAAGAATAAAAGAATAAGGTAATCTCTAAAAGGCACTCCACATTTTACTCTAGGGGCAGCCCATTAGAACTGCTAACAAAGTTCACAGTCCTAACATTAAGGAGGACTGCCAACTTCGTTGACAGTCTATCTTAATATTCAAATTCTTTAGGACTGCCAACAGTTGGCAGTTCTAGGACTAGACTGTCCTGAAGTAAAATATGGAGTGCCTTTAGAAATTACCAAGTACATTATAACTTATGTTTTCTGATAATAAACATTATGTATTTTTAAATAAATTAAAATAACAGTGTGCACTGAGCTTGTTAAAGTAGTATAAGTTACATTCAGGCTCTGCTTGGATTGAGGAAAAAAATAAGCAGAGTTAAGTGGGGCTAAGCAAAGGGAAGTTAAGTGAGGAGAAGGGGAGTCATTACATATAACCTTGCTTGGATTGGAGGAAGAGTTAAGTGAGTGTGTTTAATGACTCTTGCTTGGATTACATGTTTTGAATGAGAGGAGGATTAATAAAAATTCAATAATTATTAAAAATACCCTAATTACATGTGGCATAAAATTAGATTTGATTGTGTTATTAATTATAACTTGTCAAAACAAGGGATATTTATGATTTTTCAAACAAGTCCTTTCTTTCCCTTGCTAACCTTCCAATTTGGGGGTTGGAAAAATGTACAAAACAAGGTTAAACTTTTTTTTACTCAACCCTCTATGACCCTCCCTCATAAACTCCCATCCTCAAACCAAACAGAGTTTTTTTTTTCTTCCTCATTTAGCTTCTTCTAACTTAACTCTCTTCGGACTTGATCCAAGTAGACAATGATAGACCCAATGAGGATTGGTTTTAGTGATTGCCCCATTTTCTAGAAATTTGTCAAAAGATATATTTTCTTTTACAAATTTCAAGTACATTTATAATTTTTTGTGCCTTTAAAAATTTGACCAAATTTTCTTTTAAAAAATTAACTTCCTCCTCCGAAAATCGAAAACATATATATATATATATATATATATATATATATATATATATATAGAGAGAGAGAGAGAGAGAGAGAGAGAGAGAACCAAGGCGGACCAGTGTAACAATGCAAGGTTATTACCCTAGGGTTGCTATAGTTGAGCTACCTAGGTTATTACCCTAATTACTAATGGACTGAGAATAACTTCATGATCATGCGATGCAGAGTAACCAAGGCGGACCAGTGTAACAATGCAAGGAACTATGAATAATAAAATATAAAAATACAACATAGTCGGCCTTGTAGGCTGCCTTGCAGAACCACTAAGCCTAGGGCAAAGTATCCGCAGACCGTCTTTAGCGCAGAACTACGTTCCTCTATCAAACAAAGACAAGGAACAAAATCCTACTCCAAAGCAGTACTGCAGCTCTACACCGATACACGGGCATACATCTCCACCCTTGCCAATAGCGAGACACGAGAATCCGTAGACCGACTCCACCGCAAAACTGCATCCCTATACCAAACAAGGACAAGAAACACAACCCTACTCTGAAACAATAACTACGCCTCCACAACCGTCACGAAGACATGTGACTCCACTCATGTCAACGCCACACACAAAGATATAAATATATAAACATATTATAATATACCATAAATACAGAACACGTGCCATACACGACGGAAGGTCACGGTCTGAAACCCTGGCCAACGAGGTTGTATGATATTTGGAATTATCCCTACCCAATATACTAGGTGATATAACTAATGGTTAATCCTACGATTTACATGTCAAGCTTCCTGAGTTAGGGGTAAGCACTATTCGGTTTTGTACCGAGAATCGGACCGAACCAAATTAGAGTTTCGGTTTGATTTGAAAAAAAAAATCGGTTCAATTTCATAAAATACTAAAATTTCTTATTCGGTTTCAGTTTCAGTTCAAAACTCAAAATCAAATAAAACTTGTGCAGTTACTAAATATCCTTAATTTTATGCATATTTTATGATTAAAAATGTGTATATTGTTGTATATTTTGAAAACAATAATTCTATGTATGTCTTATAAAGCCAAACTTTGATAATTTAACAAGTCCAACTTTGAACCCAACTTTGAAATACAACAAACAAATGTATAAAATTCCAAAATTTTAATATAATTTAACCGCAATCCCGTCTTTGGGTCTGGCCCATTAAACAATACAAATAGTCGAATCGAATAAACTGAATAAACCAAATTGTTTATCTGTTCGATTTCAGTTATGGCTAATTTCGATTCGGTTTTAGATTTTTAAAATTTCGGTTTATTTGATTTTGACTTTTGGTTCGGTTGAAACTTAATAAACCGAACACTCACCTCTACCCTGAGCCGTGGAAATTCCCAAGGGTCTATGAACCAATCAAATCAATTGGCTATGCAAGATTCGAGCAACCACAACCACATCCTAGACCTAGTCCACGATACTAGGTACAGACAGAAAACGGTGATAACGGTGATGTGAAGTGCAAGCGGCCAACATGTTCAGAACCATATAGTAATGATATGTCTTGGACTGGTGTAATACAACATGTACCGAGTGTAAGCACTACATGTTGCACTGAGCCAAATCGCTGCACAATGGCACGATATTGTATATCCAGGATACAATATTATGTCCACAGTAATAATAATCTCCATGATATCGGTGATTGATCCAGAGTATTCATAATATATACATGTTATGTAAAATGTAGTGGATCGACGCGATGGCCATCCCATAAATCATGTATAATGACTAAATAAAACAAAACAATATTAATCTGATATTCGTAGATCATTATCACTTGTGGAAATATGTGGAAACACATCAATGTGCCAGATTATGCCTCAAGAAGCCCTGGTCGTGATAATGGGAACAATGCTCGTGATATATCACGATAAAGCCTTAAGATTTTCCATGATCAATGATAGGACCTGCAGTCCAGAACTAAGCCGTGGCCCTCTAGTCATGGTGTATTCTGAACCAAGAAAAAGCGTACAAGGTGTCTAGGCGTAACATCGATACCCTATCAATGCCCTCCAGGAAAACATACCAAGCGCCACGGGAATACCCAAAGCACTATGGCTCCAGAAAACTAATAGCTTGGACATCTCTTCTTTGGTCACAAGGTGTATGCGGACTGTAGAAAATAGTCGTAGAAAATAGTCGTTATATTTTATTGATAATCTTTTGGCTATTTATAGCCTTACAACCCTCATTACATTAACTCTCTATAGGAATATCTTGGCATATTCTCATTACATTAACTCTCTATAGGAATATTCTATGGCATATTCCAACATACCAAATATACTAATAGGATATTCCAACACATATTCCAACATACCAAAAATATCAATAGGATATTCCAACACTCCCCCTCAAGATGGACGAAAGATATTCACTAAGCCCATCTTGTCATATCCTCTCATCATGCTGACAAACTAAGCCCCTTGGTCAGTCCGTCTGCTACCTGATCTTTGGTTGGAACATAGCCCAACTCTAGTAGTCCACTATCCAGCTTTTCTTTGATGAAAAATCTGTCAATCTCGATATGCTTGGTCCTGTCATGCTGTACTGGATTGTTGGCAATACTAATAGCTGACTGGTTGTCACACCATAGCTTCATCTTGGCTCCCTGGTCCAGCTTCAGTCCATCAGCATATTCTTCAACCACATAGCTTTATGACTCCCAAGACCATAGCTCTATATTCTGCTTCAGTTGTTGATCTGGCCACCACTGACTGCTTCTTACTCCTCCAAGAGACCAAGTTGCCTCCTACAAATATGCAGTATCCCGAGGTGGATTCTTGTCGTCAGCACAGCTAGCCCAGTCAGAATCACAATAACCCTCGATGCTCACATGATTATTCCTTCTGAAAATCAGTCCCTTCCCAGGGCCTCCCTTCAAGTACCTCAGAATCTGGTACACTGCGTCCATATGACCCTTCCGGGAGTCATGCATGTAGCGGCTCACTACGCTGACCGCAAAGCTGATATCAGGTCGGGTGTGGCTCAAGTAGATCGACTTGTCCACCAATCTCTGATATCTATCCCGGTCAACTGGTTCTCCGGCTTAAGCATCCAGCTTGAACTTCTGTCTATCGGTGTCGTAGCTGGTTTACATCCCATCATCCCTGTTTCCGTAAGCAGGTCCAGTGTGTACTTCCTCTGAGAAAGAACAATTTCCTGTATCTCGAGCAATCTCAATCCCAAGGAAGTATCGAAGAGGGCCAAGATCCTTCACCTCGAACTCCTTGCCAAGCTTCCCCTTGAGTTGGGCGATCTCCTGCTCATCATCGCCTGTGATAATCATATCATCCACATACACCGCAAGCATGGTGATGTGCCTCCACTTTGTCTGAAGAACACAGTATGATCAGCATTGATCTGCTGATATTCCATCCCTATCATTGCTCTCTTGAACCTGTCAAACCACGCTCGAGGAGACTGCTTCAGTCCATAGAGGAACTTCTTTAGCCTGCAGACCATACCTTCTGTCTGATTGGTGCCGAATTCTGGTGGTATCTCCATGTACACCTCCTCCACTAGACCTCCATGAAGAAATGCATTCTTCACATCCAGTTGGTGTAGCTTCCATCCTCCATTGGCTGCCAGAGAGATCAAGGTTCTGACAGTGCTGATCTTCGTCACTGGTGCAAAGGTCTCGTCATAGTCGATGTCGTACGTCTGACTGGATCATTTTGCCACCAGTCGAGCTTTATAGCACTCAACCTGTCCATTTGGGTTCTGCTTCACTGTGAAAACTCACTTGCATCCGACTGTTCTCTTCCCTTCTGGCAGTCTCACTAGCTCCCAAGTTCGGTTCTTCTCCAGAGCTCCAACTCCTCGTGCATCGCTGCTTTCCACTTTGGATCGTTCTTGACTTCCTGCAATTGTTAGGTACAGTAATACTATCCAATGATGCAATAAAAGCTCCATGAGAAGAAGAGATATGATCATATGAGACAAATTTAGCAAGGTCCCAACCATATCTATCAGAAAGTTTTTTCGCATTGCTGCGAGTGGACCTCTATACTGATGATGGTTGGGGAGGAGAAGGAAGTATCACCTGAAGGGGAAGGTGGTGGTGTAGGTGTCTCAGGAGTCAAGATGGACGCAAGCAAGGGACTTAGCACTGGCACTGTAGGAACTGATCCTGCAAGTTGCTTCTCTCGCCTGCTGTAGGTGAGTATCTCCCCTGAGCTGTGGGTTAACATCTATTATTTCCTCCCTCTGTTCCTTTTCACCTTCCTGTACCCTATTTGTTCCTCCAAGTCATACTCCGAGATAAGTCGAAATGCTTTCCAACAACTCCCCCTCTCGTCTCATACTTGCAGTATCAGGTGAAATATTTGGGTTTCTCTCCTGGCTGTAGTATGGCTCATGTTCCCTGAAGTGAACATCTACTTACAATTTTTTTTCCACTGGACTCCAGCATACGTGCCCTTCTGAGTTCCCGAGTAGCCCACAAAGATACACATGATTGCTCGAGGATCAAGCTTCCTACCGACGGTCTGTTGTCCTTCACGAAGCATACGCAGCCAAACACCTTTAGTGGGAGCATCCCACTATTATTTTCCTGCAGCATCTCGTATGGGGACCTCTATCCCAACACATTCGAAGGCATCATGTTGATTAGTTGAGCTGCTGTCAACACTGCATATCCCCACAGACTCTGTAGGACATTCATATCTATCATCATACTTTTCCAGGAGGTGTCTGTTCTTCCTTTCCGCTACTCCGTTTGTGCTGGTGTATATGCACATGTGGTCTGATGTCGTATCCCTTGGACGGACAAGTATCCCGCAAGTATCTTGTGTAGTGTCCCGTCTCACTCAGTCAATCAGAGGTATCGGAACGTCGATGGCGTTCGGACTTAGCCTTGCAACGGCTGCTCGGAGACATCGCTCGGTCGAGGCGACCGCTCGCTCAGGTGGGGTAGTTTCGGTGAACTCGCCTTATCTTAGCCTTCATATAATAAATCGCATGTTTTCAACTTGCACAAGTAGGCTTGATAATAAAAGAGACGAATCCACATAACAAAGAAAATAATTTCGACGGATCGAATTGAGTTAGAATATGGAAAGGTCCAACAGTCAGCTTAGAGTTGGTGCACGGCGTGCTTTGAAAATGACACTCGATTCTTCGTCCCGTGGCTTGGGAGAAGGAAAGTTGGTTGAGTAGGCGAAGTTATGAACGTAGCATAAGTCATAGGCGTCGTCCGCATAAATGCTTGATAAAGCATGCGCGATTCATTGTCCAAGGCTTGGCATAGTCTTTGTCCGCCCTATTGGTTAAGTTGTATTGCACAGCTTGTGGCATAAGTCTAGGCAACCAAATAACTTGTTTGTTCAGGCCAGACATGTGCACGACACGTTCCATCAAGGCAAAGCTTGACGCAGCCTTGCTCGTCAAGTTGTTGCAAAGTTAAGTTAGACAAGTTATGTTAGGCTATCGGAGTAGTAGCAAGCACGGTCCTACGAGTTCTACGGCTGGGTATAACCACATAGTCTTACGGTCTCAAGGCCCGTCATATAAAGTATGACTTGGGCGATAGCGTCGCGTAGAACACGAGTTGGTTTAAGGCACGAGCTACGGTTGGTTTAGTGGGAAGTTAGCCATGGTCTGTTGATACTTAAGGAACACGTTATGTTCAAGTTAAGTGGGAAGGCTATGCAGTAGTCGTTCCCTGAGTTCAAAGAATGTTAAGTTCGGGCGACGGTTAGTCGCTGATAGAAATGTGACGGGACTGCAGGTCAGTCGCCGAGGCAACCCTGGTTTGGGCTCTGCAAAAGAAGTATGAAAAGTAGAAGAAGTAAAGCAAAGAAACTAAGTGGTGATGATTAGGCCATGCAATTACGTTAAGTCTAGAAGTTAGCGTAGGTGCGTGGTCATGGACAACTTGTCGACAAGGGCGATGGTTCTTCGAGCGGCAACCCGGGGCCATGGGACCGACTCGGCCTAGGAAGAACAGATTATAGCCGAGCTGGGTATGAAGCAACCGGTAGTTCGGGGACTTGCATCGGAGATCGCTACTTGCGGTGCAAGGATCCCGTTTACCAGGCTATGTTCACGATGGCTAGTTAATGCCAGTGACCATTCATATAGATGGGTCGGCACGGGTGGCAATCCGCGTGTGTGCCTTTGGATTGAGTCGAGTTGATGGTACACAGTTAGAACACAATGTCTGGGACTAAGATTTGGCTACAACGAAGGCGACGTGCTTCGGCACGAGATGTGACGTTAGTGTTAAGTCGTTGGCATAGAGTTGCATTAGTTAGACTTGGGCTGTTGCGAGTTAAGTCGAGAAGGGCCGTAGGGCAAGTTGGGTGAAGTTACGTTGAGTTGCTGGGCACGACCTCGATATAGGAGGCACGGCCTCGCTGTCATAACACAAGTATAGGCAAGTCAGTAAGTGGCGAGGCACGGCCTCAAGGAGGTAGCACGGTCACACGAAAATGAAGTCTCATCGTGTAGTTGCGTCTCTTATTTTGGGTCGAAAGGCAAACACGACTTGATAGGTTATCGTTGTTGGGTTGACGTTGTTGTTGCAAGCACGGGATGGTCTTCAGACACAAAATATGTCAAGGCGTCTGTCCTAAAACTGATTTCTAAGGCAAGACTAGAAAGACAATACAAAGGACTAAGTTGCACAAAGTAAATCAAACGTGTCTTTTGTATGGGTGAGCGAGGAGCTCATTCCACCAGTACAGTTGAGTACTGACACCACACAGTTTTCGTGTGCAGGCACAGGTAGAAGCTCGTGGTGCGGAGCTCGCTTGGATGCGTCGAGGCACGGAGTTCCTTGACGATTCGAAGCGTGCGGCCGCGTGGAGTCAAGACTTATACGAGACATAATGTATGGACGTCGCCTTCCGAAGCATCCGTGGCTCAAGACATGTATTGAGAGATGAGAGAGAGAGCTGAGTGACTTGTAATGTAAGAAGAGTGAGCTTGAGTGATTGTAATCTTGGCCTTGTGCCCCATTGTAATCTTTATTTCAATATCAATAAAGAGCATCTTTTGAATGACTTGTGTTTTGTTCTAAATTTTCGCTGGCTTATTCAATGTCTCTGCTTGGGACTTCTGTGCGCGACGTCGCAGCCGTTGTAATTGGCCGTTAAGGAACCCGCTTGCAGAGCGCAAATCTAGGCTCGTGCGGTATCACGCTTAGCGAGGACGATCGCTCCTACGGGAGCGGGCGTGACATCTTGTTGGTGTACTCCGTTCCATTGTCACCTCAGTACCTTTACCACTGCCTTGTACTGAGTCTGGACATGTTTGTGAAAGTCCGAAAACAGGAGGGGACCTCACTCTTATTTTTCATCAAATACAGCCAAGTAGTATGAGACAAACAAGCTATGAAGGTAACAAAATATTTGTAACCATTCATAGGAGTAGTACAAGGCCCCCAGACATCAGAGTGTACCACACCAAAAACAGACGAGCTCCTATGACCGCTACTCACATTGAACTCCTAGTAAGTTTGCCTAACTCACAAGCATCACAAACTAGTTTCCTTTATTAACTTCTTCATAAATTGCAGGGTATAATTTGCTTAAAATACCAAATGAAGATGTTCCAACCTCCTGTGGTGGAGTCGCAATGTATCTTTCGCACTCATCTTCTTCAGTTCTTCCATCCCTGCCTTTTCCGCCATAGATACTAATGCTGAATCCAGTCCTTCTCGATCCAGGTACCACAGTCCATCATGCCAATGCCAGTTCCAAGTCTTCGTCCCGTCTCCTTCTCCTGGAAGATCATCTTAGGAATAAAAGCAGACAGTGCATTTTAATTGGAGGATTATAGAACTAATGGACAAAAGACTGACTGAAAAGGAGCATGCAAAACATTGGATAATTTTACTGAACCTGTACAATCGGGTACCCTTACCGACCACTGGCTGAAAAGTACCATCAGCTGTTTGAATGCTGTCCGCCGATGCTAGGTGAGTGTAGGAAGAAATCTCACTAGCATTCCCTGTCACGTGTCGAGACGCACCCGAATCGATAATCAATCCGACGATATGAGGGAAGACATAGATGCAAGGGCGAGCGAGTCGTCAGTGCCTTCCGACGGATGGGCATACATGACAGCGTTGCCTCTGGCGAAGAATGAGGTGGACGCCTCCCGGTCCTACTTCTCCTGTCTCTATCGCTCGACACTTTCTGCCTCCTCTGAGTACTTCCAACATGTCCTGCAGTGCCTGATCCTTCAGTATAGGCACCGTCAGCTGTCTCCTCGCCTTCTGCTACCAACAGGTTCGCCCGACAACCTCCTCGACTGCCCCGTCGACCCCTACAGCTATGGTCACATCATCCAAACTGTCCACGTCTACCGCCTGAATCTCCCTTGGGTGGTTTGGTGCAAGCATACCTCAGATACCACCTCCCGCAGTTGTAGCACTGCTGGGGCTCTCCCTTAGGTCATGACGGTGCTCTTCGTCCTGTCGAGCCCTTATTTGGCTCTGTCTTCTCTGCGAGGGTTCTCCTTCCCCGTCGTGGCCAACTCAGGTAGGTAGTCGGTTCATCAAGCTTCAGATCGATGGAGGAAAGCTCCAACTTCGGCGACGTTCATGTCGTGCTCTCACCAGCCGATATCTTCATCAACTTCATCAACGTCGCAACCTCTGCATCCAGCTTCTTGATGATCTCCTCCATCGATGCTTCTCCTCTCTGATCACGTCACGTCCGCTCTACGACTCACGCTTGTCCTCGTCGTCCGCTCCTAGATCCGAACATGTCTATTTTCATCAGATATAGGCATCGGTGTCCTCTTTTGTAATGATCCGAACAACGACAACAACGGCGTCGTTACGTGCGGTAGGAGGGGGCGGCGTGCATGTGGGAGGGGTGGCCGGTGCACGTACCACAACCGCAGCCGCAACAGCAGCAGCAGGAGCAGCAGCCGCAACAGCAGGCACGGGAAGGAGGGCTGTGCGCGGGTTAGGGTTTGGTGGCAGAGAGAGAGAGAGAGAAGAGAATGTTAGGGTTTGTGGAAAGGTGGCTCTGATACCATGTAGAAAATAGTTATATTTTATTGATATTTTCTTGGCTATTTATAGCCTTACAACCTCCTCATTACTTTAACTCTCTATAGGAATATCCTATGTCATATTCTCATTACATTAACTCTCTATAGGAATATCCTATGGCATATTCCCACATACCAAATATACTAATAGGATATTCCAACACATATTCCAACATACCAAAAATACCAATAGGATATTCCAACACGGACCTCTCTCGAGGGATACCATGCCCCTACACCAGACAATGACAACGAGCATCGATCGACTCTCGATTGGTGCATCACCTCCATAACTGCCGAGAGTTACCCAAGTCAAAGAGTACCAAATTATATATATATATATATATATATATTATATATAACAAGAGGGTGAGTCCCGCGAGCGTCCAGGCGATAGGAGCGGCGGACCTAGGGTTCGGCCATGGGCCGCCCCCACGACCGCCGGACCCCCTGGCCGGCGGTAGGCGGACCCTAGGCAAGTCGAGCGGCCCCCCTCCCAGCGCTGGGGGGGGCGGGAGCCAGATCGGGGGGGTCAGGCGGACCCCCCCATGCGTGCGCGTGCGACAGCGCGTCCCCCGGCGGCTGGAGGGGAGGCGGGCGCACAGGGGGGTTGGGCGGACCCCCCGGTGGTGACGACGACCCCCCCAGGCGGCGGGGGGGGGGGGGGGCTCTTCGGGGAAGGTGGCGGACCCCCGGGGGAAGGGTTCTAATGATTTAGATCCGAACTTCGTTTTCGGAGCGGGGTCTGGATCCCTGGGGAGTCAGTCGGAGGGGGGAGGGTGGACGACGGTTACGCGCCGTCGGGTGGCAAAAACCGGGGGGAAGACGAGTGGCAGACATGGTCAGGCTCGGGATCGCCATCTCGAAACTCGCCAGATCGGGACAGAGTCTCGACCCAGCCGGGGTTCTGGGGTGTCTGCTGGGCGATCGATGGGTTGGCGACCGAAGGCGACCGCGGCGGCTAAGGGGAAAAGTAAGGTAGTGGATCTGGATGCTCAGGGACCTGAGACTTCCTGCCCGGTGATTGCCCAAAGGCCTATTGGGGCTCCCCCTCGGCCTGCGGGACGGTCCTGGGCCGAGATTTACAAACCGGTGGGACCGAAATCTCCCACATCGATGGAGTACGTCCCGCCGATCAAGGTTGGGAGGGGTTACCGGGCGGTGTTTTCTATGGAGGAGATCCAGCAGGTGACAGCTTACTGGGAAAATACTCTCGTGCTGTATGTCTTGGGCAACAAGCCTTTCTACGGGCAGATCCGGGGCTATACAGCGCGAGTCTGGAAGCCGAAGGGGAGTATGGAGTTCTATGCTCGTGAGAACGGCTTCTATTATGTGAAGTTCGGGCTGGCAGAGGATGTCACTAGGATCCTTCAAGGCGGCCCCTGGACGTTTGACGGCCGGCTAATCATTCTCAAGGAGTGGACCCCAGAGCTGCGATGCGAGAGGGAAGTTCTGAATGCCATCCCAGTTTGGATCCGTTTTCCCGAGTTCCCAGTTGGGTTTTGGAGCATTCCCCTGTTGATGCGTCTTGCGAGTCTGTGGGCACCCCGATCAAGGCGGATGAGGCTACTACCTTTCGGACGAGGTTGATGTACGCGAGGATCTTTGTGGAGATTCGGGCAGGGGGGAGCTCCCGAAGATGGTGGAGTATGAACTCCCTTCTGGGGAGGTGCTTATCCAGAAGGTGGAGTATGAATGGGTTCCGCCTACCTGCTCTCGCTGCTCCTGTTTTGGACATCTGGCCAGTGCTTGCTTAGAGGCTGGCACCCCGGTGGAACATTGTATCCCCCCTCGTGAGGTCCCCGATGCCCCTTGTGATATGGATTCCAGAGATGATAGTGGAGCGGTGGTCGTGGAGGAGGAGGTTACTAATCAGGGGTGATGTTGGTTTGAGCCTCGTTGTATCTACCCAACTTGCTCCTATGGGTGGGGTGGTATCTACGGGCCAGGGGCCGCGTAGTATAGTTACCAGAAGCATGACGGCAACGGAGACTGAGGCACGTGGAGATGGCGGTTCGTCTGGAGGGCAAGTTTACTGTCGGAAGAGATGTGCGGTCGGCATGTTGCGTGATGGTCCCTCCATGGTGGAGGAACGTACCACAGACAGAGAGGAGGTGGTGTGTGTCGACAATCCTGCTTGGGCGTTGGTGTTATCTCAGGACGTCCCCCATCAGATGGTTTCGACTGGCATGGATGAGGATCCTTTAGCGACGGATGCGGTTCCTTCCCCAGGTGTTGTTCCGGGAGTTTCCCAGGGGGCCCCCACCTCTCATTAATTAATGGCCATTATCGCCTGGAATGTGCGGGAGGCGTGCTCGCTAGGAAGGTGGAGAGAGATATGTGGGGTGCTTCATAGAGAGAAGTGTGACATTTCTGTTATTTTAGAATCCAAGATCAAAGGGGAGAAGACTCTTTCTCGGCGGACCCCTGCTCATTGGGCCCAGCTGCACAACCTGACCCTTTGTGACATGGCCAGGATTTGGGTGCACTGGAACTCGAAGAGTTGGGATGGTGACTTGATTTTGATGACGGAGCAGTTGATTGCCATCTCCTTCGTGAACAAGGGTGGCTTTCGATTCCTTTTGGGGGCGGTCTACGGTCACAACGACAGAAGGAGAAGGGAGTCTCTTTGGAGGGACATCTCTCGGGTCTCCGCTGTTGCTGAGTCGTCGTGTCTTCCTCTGCTCTTGGTCGGGGACTTCAATGCTCTTATGTATCAGGGGACGAAGCTGGGTGGTCGTCCGGTTCCAGATTCTATTCTTTATGATTTTCAGAGATGCCTCCTGATTGCGGGGCTACGGGAGCTGTCTCGATCAGGCTTCATCTGGACTTGGCACAACAAAGCAACTCACGGCAGGGTTGCTTGTCAGCTTGATCGAGCTCTATGCAACGGGGAGTGGTTCCGGCACTTTCCTAACACTTCGGCTGAGGGTCTGGCAGCTGGGACTAGCGACCACTCTCCTATCCGGGTTGGCTTCACGACCCGGTTCCTGGAGAAGTCTCGCCCGTTCAGATATAACAACAGTTGGTACCTTTCCACCGGCTACCTGGAGGCTGTTACGGAGGGGCTTACTAGCGGGCACGAGGGGACGGCCCAATTCCGCTTGGTGCGTCGTCTCAAGGCCACGAAGAGAGCCCTTAGGAGTTGGGTGAAGGGGTTGCCCAAGTCCACCTTAGAAGATAAGGAGGTGGAGTTGCGGACCCTGCAGCAAGATATGCAAGCTGACATGCTGAATGGGGACCTGGCGGCTAGAGAGAAGGAGCTGGTCCATAAAGTCAACATTCTGAGGCTGCAGAAGGAGATTAGCTCGGCTCAGCGAGCCAAATGTTCCTGGCTGAAAGATGGTGATCGCTGCTCCAAGTTCTTTTATGATGTTATCAGAACCCGGCAGAATAGGAATCACATCTCCCGGCTGCTTGATGCTGATGGAAATCTGGTAGGGACGCCGGCTGAGATCCAGGGCGAGGCTGTCAGGTACTACTCTGAGTTATATTTCCAGACTGACTACCTTTCCGTGTTCCCAGAGGTTGTTACGAAGAGATTGGTGACCCCATTTGGGAATAGCATTCTTCTTGCACCGGTCACATTGGAGGAGGTGGAATCTATTGTCAAGGCGGCGGATCCCAACAAAGCTCCTGGTCCGGATGGCTTCAGCAGTGGTTTCTTCAAACGCCATTAGGATTCTCTGAAGCATCAGGTCGTGAAGGTGGTCCAGGAATTCTTCACCAAAAGGAAGCTGCTGAAAGAGCTCAATCATACTTTCCTGACATTAGTGCCGAAGAAGGAGGGAGCGACAGCTTTGGTGGACTTCAGACCCATTGCGTGTTGTAATTATCTTTATAAGATAACTACGCACCTTATGTGCCGGAGGATGGAGAGGATCATGCAGGATTTGGTATCCCCGAATCAGGCTGCGTTCATCAAGGGGAGGTCGATCGCTGAGCACAGTCTCCTGGCACATGAGATGGTGCGGGGTTTCAGCAGACCGGGAGGGGAGAAAGCCTGTGTTAAATTGGACTTGAGGAAGGCATATGACATGGTCAATCATGACTTCCTCTGTCATCTGATGTCTGCCATGGGATTCGCGGATCACTGGGTTGAGATGATCAGGGAGTGCATTACGTCCCCTACGTTCTCTGTTCTCATCCATGGTATTCCTTATGGGTACTTCCAGAGCAACCGTGGTATCAGGCAAGGTGACCCATTGTCCCCTTACCTGTTCACGCTAGTTATGGAGTACTTTACTTGTTTGATGGATGGGGCAGTGCACCGTGGACGACTGGTTCCTCTGTTTCTATTACGTCCCGCTCCCGTAGGAGCGATCGTCCTCGCTAAGGCGTGATGCCGCACGGGCCTAGGTTACGCCCGTGCAAGGCCAAGTCCAGAAACGGCCGATTCGAGTCTAGGCCACAGAGTCGCACAGAGTGTCCCCATTTGCAGCGGAAAGTAAAATGAACACAAGTAGAAGCGAATCCAAACTCTTTATTGAATTTCAAGAAGTTTACAAGCGGCGCTGGACCGATATTACAAATCGCTCAAGCTCTCTCTCTGAAACATAAAAGGCGTGCCAAGTGGCTTACAACATGGAATGGCATGGCGATGTTCCGATACATTATGTCCTGTATAGGGTGCTTCTGCTTCTTGCAACGTTCCAAGGCCCCAGAGTCGGCTCCGCGCCTTGACACGTTCGATGGAAGCTCCACACCCGCCAGCGTCTTCTGCTATCCTGCAAGCATACTGTGGGGTTATCAGTACATTGTTATGCACTGGTGGGGAGGCTAGCTCGCCCACAATGCTATCATTACCAAATACGTTATATTTACTTTTGTGCATCGTCTACCATTCATTGTCTTTCTAATCTTGCCTTAGGGTCATTTTCATGACATATGATATAACCTATCCCGTGTTACCGATTACATAGTGTCGTATGGAAATACATGCACAACTTACCCATACTTACCGTCCGGCCTTCCCTGTTCCACGTAAACCAAGTTAGACAACAGTTCATATATTTCAACTTAACATGATTCATGAAAGCATCCAGTGTCAAGGGCGAGTTCCTGCCTCAGGATTCTAGCGCGTCGTGGGCATGTTCTAGCACGTCGTAGGCACGTTTTAGAGTGTTACAATTCAAGCATGTTTCAGATATTTCATTCAAGCATGTTCAGGAGTGTTACATATCGAGCATGTTCAGCATGTTATTTCAAGCATGTTCTGAGTGTTGTATTTCGAGCATGTTCAGGAGGCACTTGTTCATTTAACTTAGACTACTTTGATTTCAATGCAAGAACTTGCACGTGGATTGCTACCAGCATAGTCCACTTAATCTACATGCACGGGTCGCTGGCTTTACAAGCCATTTAGGACATTCCCCTGTGGTAATTCTCAACTTAGCGTAGGGTGATGGCTGGTACACCCCGTTAAGTCTCTTGAATATACCCTGCACTTACGTCTCTTGGTGCCCAAGCCCGCACCCAAGCAGCCCGTAAGCCCAGTATTGATTCTGCCTAGGCCGGCCACGGTTTACCCCCCCAACGCCCGTGCCGCAGAATCCTTCCACTCGACGGCCACGGTTTACCCCCCCATCGCCCGTGCCGTTTGTCCACGACCATTTCGTATTATTTGTCTTTTACTTAGCGGCTATTTCCGAGCCGTAGGCTAACCCTTAGCCATAATGCGTTAACGACCAGGTTGGCGTCCGTACAGCACGGGTAGCGAGCCCCGTTGCACGTGCCCGTCACACCTGTCGCTAGCGTCTTCCATGTCTTATCTTTCATGTATTCTTTCTTTTCATGTTATTCTTTCACTTGTTCGTACGTTCATAGAGTCATTCATGTATTCGTTCATTCATTCGTTGATTCAATCTTTCACGCATTATGCAACTCCCAGTGTGGGAGTCGCCTTGGCGACCCATCGGTCCCACAGCCTTCCAATGTTGCTAAACTCTACTCAGAGCGACTATGTTGATAGCCTTCCCATTTTATTGTTGTAAACCATTCATTGTTTTATTGTTTGAACGTATAAGGGACATGAACGTGAGCTTGTGCCTTAGCACGAGCGTAGAGCGCGGTGCGAGCATTTCTATAATTGCCGAGTTCTTTTCCATGTTCTAAACAAGCATGCAAGATAGGATTATTCCCTTAGCTAGGCGCGTTGAATCATTTATTAGCATGCAGGGTGTTATCGCCTAGCGATTCTCGTGATAGTGTCCGCATTGTTATGTGTCTAGGCTAAGCAAAGACGGGTTCATCGGAGCCACCCACCTTAGCGATGTTCGCATCGGCCGAGCGATACTCCGAGCGCGCCTTTGAAAGTCTAAGTCGGGATCCATCTCGTCGGGCCAATACAAGTCTTGCATCGATTCGCATCGATACTTCATCGGGTCGAAGCAACTCTTCGGTCGACGGCTCGTTTGAGTCGTTGCACTTGCCGTTTGGAATCGGCGTTCCGCTAGGGCGGAGCGGGTCACTACATAATACACCACTCAAAATAAGTCTCGTCCTCGAGACTTTCTGAGTGCAGGTCATCCTACCGTTCCTTAACTCGGATCGTGTGCGCATCTTAGGCAATTTCCTATCGAATGGCTTTATCGTTCGATGGCATCGAACCGTATTCGGTTTCTTTCTAAGTTCCGTGTCGCATACGTTCGGTCAATTTTACGAATGACTTTTACTCATTTTAAAGTTGATGATACTTATTCAATTGTCGTGTTTCTTCGATTCGGTTGCCATTTCGACGTGTCATGGAACTGGAATGGTTACACGAGGCACATTGTAATTCGTCAAATGCGAGGGTCGCAGGCTAAGGCAAATTCACTTTCGTTCATCTCGGTCATCGAGATGACCCACTCGCTTCTCAAGCGTTCTCGTCCATGAAATCAGTATGATTTCTTCTTAGCGGGGTCGACCAAGTCACGTAAATTCTCGTCCAATTCAAGATCAATTATTGAACTATCGTCGAGCATAACTTCCTATCAATGGTTCAATTCGTTATACCAACTCTTACTTGCACGATATCGATTCCATATCATTCACTTGTTTAGGGCCAATCTCATTCTCGTTCACACACACTC
>JANAVB010006783.1:0-45884 GCA_029216955.1 Iris pallida
CCCACCCTGGAAACCCCCCCCCCCGAGCAGTACCCCCCCCCCCCCCGACCCCCCCCCCCCGACCCCCCCCCCGGAGCAGCCCCCCCCCCCGGAGCAGTACCCCCACCCCGACCAGCACCCTTGCCCCCCTCCCGCCACCCGCCACCCGCCAGCACCCTCCCGCCCCCCCTCCTAACCCTAGCCTCTCTTACAATGGAAACCCTAACCCTAGCTCTAGCAGCCCCATCCAAACCCTAACCCTAACCCTAGCCGTCAAAAAAATAGGCACCTAAAGGGAAGAAAGCTGTGGGATGCAAATGGGTTTACACAGTGAAGGAGACACCAGAAGGAAAAGTTGAACGATACAAGGCGAGACTGGTTGCAAAAGGCTATACCCAGACATATGGTATCGACTATGATGAGACTTTTGTCCCAGTAGCGAAGATGAGTACCGTAAGAACGCTGGTCTCCACTGCAGCAAACTATGGGTGGAAGCTACACCAGTTAGACGTAAAGAACGCATTTCTTCATGGAGACCTACAAGAAGAAGTATACATGGAGACTCCTCCGGGGTGCTACTCTGTGTCAGATTCAGGTGAAGGAACGTCACATGGAAAAGTGTGCAAACTGAAGAAGTCGCTGTACGGGCTGAAGCAATCTCCTCGAGCCTGGTTTGACAGATTCAGAAGGGCTGTCACTGGCATGGGGTACCATCAGACAAATGCAGATCATACTGTCTTCCTCCAGCATGCAAGGGGCCATATTACTATACTTGCTGTATATGTAGATGTTATAGTGATCACAGGTGACGATGTAGTTGAGATCACTAAGCTGAAGACGAAACTCGCCAAAGAGTTTGAGGTGAAGGACCTAGGAGAGATGAGATACTTTTTGGGTATCGAGGTGTGTGATGGTGAACAAGGAATTGTTCTCTCACAAAGGAAATATGCACTAGATCTGCTGAAAGAGACAGGAATGCTGGGATGCCGAGCAGCAGTCACTCCAATTGACCAGAAGTGCAAGATGGGAGCAAAAGCAGGAAAGCCTGTTGATCGCGAAAGGTATCAAAGGCTAGTAGGTAGACTGATTTATCTAGAGCATACTCGCCCTGATATCTCATTTGCAGTAAGTGTTGTAAGCCGCTATATGCATGATCCAAGAACGGGTCATATGGATGCAGTATTTCAGATTCTAAGATATCTGAAAGGGACGCCGGGAAAAGGACTGTGGTTCAAGAAGAATGGATGCACAGATGTTGAGGGATACTGCGATGCAGACTGGACAAGCTGCATAGACGACAGAAGGTCTACCACAGGGTACTGTGTTTTTTGTAGGAGGAAACCTGGTTTCATGGAGAAGCAAGAAACAGTCAGTGGTAGCACGGTCGACAGCTGAAGCAGAATACAGAGCAATGGCTCTAGGAGTATCAGAATTGCTATGGGTAAAGGCGCTGCTGACAGAGTTGAAGCTAGACAAGGGGACACCATTGCACCTTCTGAGCGATAGTCAAGCTGTGATAAGTATAGCGAACAATCCGGTTCAGCACGACAGAATGAAGCACATCGAGATCGATCGATTCTTCATCAAGGAAAAGCTGGAACAAGGGATACTGAAGATTGACTATGTTCGCTCAGAAGAACAAATGACAGACTGTCTGACTAAGGGTCTTAGTTCATTGAGTCTGTCAAAGCTATGTAACAAGATGGGGATGATTAATATCTATCGCCCATCTTGAGGGGGAGTGTTGAGAGTAAATAAGGGACTTTAGTCCCACATCGGTTAGATGTAATATGAAGAGGGGTTGGACCCTCTATAAGTAGTAGGCAGTAGCCCTCAATAATATCATCTGAGAAATTAGACTCATTTCTACATGTAATATATACAGTGTTCTAAATAGGGGCCGTCTAGGTGGCGCTTAGGTGGTAGGCGGTCTCTCTCTGCACCGTTTTTCGGTAGGCGGTGGAGTAGGCGGCCAACGGAGGTTGACGGCATAGGCGGAGGTGAGGTGGCGTAGGCGGACACCTAGGCGGAGCAATACCTAACAAGATATTTTGGCCAAAAAGGTTTTCCAAGCATTATCGGTCTATGGTTCACTTTTACAAAACTAAAACTTTATAAATCTTCGTTCTACAACTTAGTTATGCATGGAACACCCTTAAAATATGCATATTATGCAAAAAACAGTGGTAAAATAGTAAAAAATATTCAAAATATATCGACCGCCTAGGCGGCACGTAGGCGGTAGGCGGACTCTCTCCGCTGCACCGCCGTTTAGAACCTTTAATATATATGGAGTCTGCCTTGCCTTCAGTGTCAAATCTGTATGGCCAATTGGGTGAGGAATAGCTGAAAGTAAGGGTTATAAACACATAATGTAATAGAGAATGTTAAACAATGAGAATTAAAGAAGTCTAGCTCTCTTAAATTAGATAACACTGGGAAGTCCTAACAATTGTGAAGGATTCCAAGAGAGTGGCTACAATCTAAAACTTCAGAAGTATATAACAAATAAAGTCTTGAAACATCTGAGCAAGTTGGAAGATTTTTTAAGCCTACTTGTTATTTATGTGATTATAATTCTAGAAAATGCCAAAAATTGTTATAAATTGATAGAATTGCATAAATTCTAGATAGAAACCACTTTCAGAATATTAGAAGGCTAAAAAGTTTTAATTGTGTTACAATTGTGCCAGTCTTCGTATGATTTTCACAATGTTTACATAAAATTGTACACGGATTTATTCATAACCCACCTAAAATACCTCTATACAAACTGATCTTTGAGAAGTACATAAAGTTGAATTCTCCATTAGTTTGATGCAAACACGTGATGACCTGTATCGGTATCGCCAGCCTGTGGCTTTCGCACTCCATAGGTAGGCAAAGTTTTCATCTAATTGCTTTTTGTGCGGTGAGTAGAGAATGAAGTTTATATGAACTCCGTAAGCGTAAGATCTTGAAATCATAAATAACCTTCCCTTCATTTTCTTTCACAACTTCACAATGTAGAGTGAAATAGAAACGCAAATATTACCACTCCCATTACAAAGAACTTTGGAATTTACAACTATGGCTTGCCCACATTGAATGTGCTCAAGGTTGGAATTGTAGGCCTAGACAAATAATATTTAACTGACATACAGACATGACATTACTTAGGAAGTTAGGTGTTGCGATAACTAGCAGACTTGGGCCTCGTTTGGTTTACTGTAATGTAATCGTAATCGCAATGCAATCACATTTTTTTTTTGTCGTTTGATTACATTGCGATTACAATTATTGTCGCAATGTATAACCAAACGGGATATTGATATTGTTTGGAGTTGCATAACTAGTATCCTTATTCTGAAGTCCTTCTGTGCAGGCACCTCTGTTCCTGATGATCGTAAAGAAGAATTCAGTGATTGGTCTCAATCCTTGCTTTCCATTGGGACTTTCGGTAACAATGGACAAAAGGAAAGCGAGGAGAGACAAAATCCTCCTGAGAACTTACATTCGTCTCGAGACCTATCAGACTTCTCTGCAGAAGAAGTTGTCAAGTTACAGAAAGAATTAACCAAACTACTGTCGCATAAGCCCATGTCTAGTACTGATGGGTCGGAGAAGGGAGGGGAGAGAGCTAACCATCCATTGAATAGATTTTTGAATTGCCCGTCAAGTTTGGAGGTTGAGCAAAGAGATTGCCTTGAGTTATGTGATTACAATGCCGGAATTATACTCAACAAAGCCAAAGATACATTGGAAGACAAAAGCAATGCAATTACGAAAAAATCTCTCATATTCCTTCTCAAGAAGATGTTCATTTGTAGAAGTGGATTTGCAACGTCTCCAAGTTTAAGGGATCCACTTCCCGACACAAGGATCGAAAAGGTAAACACATTAGTAATTTAATACAATTGCACCTATCATTTTGATGGAAAGATGACAAATACAATTGCAACTTGATACCCTCAACTATGTCAGTTTTTCAACTTGATACCCTAAACTTTTTTTGTAACAACTTAATACCCTAAAAAAAATTAGGACCAAAATACCTCTAGGTAAAATTTGAAACTACCCCTCCTCCTCCAAAGCCCCACCCCCACTACCCACCCCTGCCAACCCACCCCCCGCCACCTCCACCGACCCCGACGACCCCCTTGCTACCCCGCCCCCGCTCCCCCACCTCTGGCTGCACCACTGCCCGCTCCCCCTCTCTCTCCATGGTGCTGCCGCTGCCAGCTGCATGCGCACGCCCGGAGAGAGAGAGAGAGAGAGAGAGAGAGAGAGAGAGAGAGAGGAGCGGGTAGGGTGTCAATTGGGGGGGGGGGGGGGGGGGGGTGAGCAGGGGCCAGGCAGCAAGGGGGTGGGGTGTGTGTGGGGGGGGGGGGGGGGGGGGGGGCTAAACAGCCGAGAGAGGAGGTGGGAGGGAGGGGGTTGGGAAGATAGGATAATTTTATCTTTTTAAAAATTTTGCATACCAACTTGAAAATATTAAATAGTTAATGGTATCAAGTTATCGAGTAAAAAAGTTTAGGATATCAAGTTAAAAAACTGGAATAGTTGAGGGTATCAAATTGCAATCAAGTCTAAATTCTAATATCCTAATAGTTATCTTTCTCTCTTTTTGTTCTTTCTGATGGAACTTTGAATTAGTTACTGAGGACTATACTTAACAAGCAAATATACACTCAAAGTTTAAGTAAGATGCCTACAAAGAAGTGCTTGGAGAAGAAACCAATGGAGGAAATAGGCTACAAGGATGAAATGCTGGAGAAAGAAGATGATGGAAGTAAGTGGGTGAAGACTGACTCGGAATGTATGTTCACGAACTATCAAATTTTTTCTGAAGAACACAATATATGATGGTTCTAATTTGACCTTACTCTTTGTTCCACAGATATTGTTCTGGAGATATAGAACTCAACACATTTCAACACTTCTCCCAGGTACTCCAATTATAAGCAACTTCACCAGGAATGCACTAAAGTACAGTTCTACTTATTATTAGCAAATTTCAATTCATGAACTTCAATTAGGTTGTTTTATTTTGTCGACCTTCGGTTACTAATTACAGCCATATGAATTAATAAAATTCTGGATACTCCTGTTTTTTGCGGGGTTATTTAGTTTTAGGGTCGTGTATAATTTTGAAAATTTACGTTTAGGTTTCTATATTGTCCAGGAGAGGGTTTGGGTCTCGTCATAACGGTTGATTTGGGCTGACTGTCCAAAATGGAGACATAAACGTAAATTTTGAAATATTATATGAGACGCTAAAACTAAACCGAAATATGTAAGGGTTGTGTGACTTGGGTTACTTAGTTTTGCATGGTGAGGGTTATATGATTTGGGTTATTTAGTTTTTTTCATCACCAATAGAGAAATGAGATTTGTGAGACTTTTGTCTGCTTCTATCCTGATCTTAATGGCCAACAATCCTCCAGGGCTTTTGAGTTGCAAGCGAATAACAATACAACCAGGACGAGAAACATCTGACGATACACGATGTCCATGAAGTCGTCCCCCATCGAAGATGCCGGCAGGAGGGTTGTGTAACTGCTGAGATCAGGATAGAAACAAATAACAATGTCACAAGTCTCATTCTCGATTGATCACGACAAAACTAAATAACACAAGTCAGGCAACCCCCATCACTCAACCCTCACATATTTCCCTTTAATTTCAAGGTATCGTATAATATTCAAAAAATCTACGTTTATGTCTCCATTTGGACGATCCTAATTATATTCTGGACAATATGGAGACCTAAACATAAATTTTCAATATTACATGAGACCCTAAAACTATTTTTTTTGTGTGGTGAGCACCTACTTTGGTAAATGTTAAAACATATATTGGTTTTCTCCCTCTAAGAATTCCTTTAAGAAATGTAAAGCTATCCACATATATTTGCAAAGATATATACCTTATATATGGGTGTTTGGAAGTATCAAGTTATCCCCTGAGTATATATATTGGTCTTCTCTTGTTAAGTTGATGATCACAAGCATCATTTATCTTCTACTTTGAGAAGAATAATGTTATATGGAAGCTAGAAATTTATTTGAATGGATTCTCAGGTACCTTGTGATCGATATATAGCAACTCAGTAAATTTTTGGGCAAGGAGAAACCTAGTGGTAGAGTTGCGAAGGACATGCAAGTGATGAGGGTACCATGGCGCGCACGCACGCAAACACGCACGCATCTTCTTCGATTCAAATCCAAGAAGAGAGATCGAGTCGAGGAACATCATCTTTCGTTCAAGTTTCGGTTGTGTTTATATGTAATTTATGTTCAGAAATATATAGCCATACATTTTTATGATGTATCTTGAATGAAAGGTGAACTTCTATAACAGTACGTTCTTGCTACAGCAATTTTTTTTTTAAAACCAAAACCGGTGGACGACTCCACCTGACCTTGGCCCGGAGGCCGTGGCCACCGCCACCCAGCCACCTCCGTAGGAGGGAGGGCTCGAACCCGGCCCTCACCCCTGATGCACGGTGGTGTTACCAGTACACCACGACTCGATGTGCGAGTGCACATGGTTTCTAGTACAGAATGCAGGACATAAACAGAAAACACAGGGATCTATACTTGTTGGTTGGATCTTCTATAGCACTTGCACAGCAACTGTGCTGGCACCATAAGAATGATAGGGGTACCACATGATGCATGGGGCATCACTCTTAAGTTAGTAAAAGTAGTAGGGGACAACACAAATTGTTAAGGGGACAACACACCATTTCAAACACATAGTTTTCTCACACAACTTTCTGTTACTCATGCAACATCTTAAACATCATTATTGGTGGTTTCGAATCCAGTTGTACGGTTGAAAGTTTTTGAAATTGTGACGGTCGGGTTATATAGGAACGACAAAGGACTAGCATAATTCTGACTATCAGAATTAGACAGAAAATTATCTTAGGATTTCAAGGATTCTAACAGTAGTCAATATTGTCAGAATTTTGATAGTTCTAACCACAATCATGATTGTTTTGACAGTTCTAACAACAATCATTACTGTAAGAATCTTGACAGTGCTTCGTTCTCTCCAACCCGACATTCACGATTTCTAAAGCTTCCAAACCCCCTATCATGAGGTTCGAAAGCACCAGTAAGAATGTTCCAAAGAGAAAGATGTTGCCCAAAAAAAAGATGGAATAAAAGTTTGGGTATTTGAAAGTTTGTGGTCTCCTAATATTTGTTGAAAGATAATTTGGGTATCAAAAAAAAAAAATTCATTGCTGATTGATTGGATTTTTGCTGTCTGGTGCCAAGCTAAAGCTTAATTTCCCTCGAGAGTTCTTATGTATTTTTTATCCGACAGAGTTCATTGCTAACATCTGTCTTAGTAAATAATAAGCATATTACCTTTATCTGGAGTTATTTTAATTGTTGGAAAATGCTAATTTGTCTGCGGGAGGGGTAACCCCGGCTATGCCCACGCCGACGTGTCCCCCTCCCATTCGCACACCAGGCTCACCCCCAAAAGTTTTGGAGACACCCCCCCAATGGGGGGCCGATACATTGCTGCGGGCCAGGACTGCGGTCACAGACTACGGGCCAGGACTGCGGTCACATACCGCGGTCCATGCAGCACAGTCGTTAATTCTTAGTTCACCAATTACATTCTGGCAGCATGTTATGAAGACAATGTTAAGGTTATATACTAAAAGCATCACTTTTGTAGTAACCTTATTTCCTTAAATTTTGAATGAGAATCATATGAGCAAATGTTTGCATATTGTATTTGTTGCAAGTGTTAATGCAAATTTTTGATATTCTATATTGTAGATAATATGGTGTGTGGTGTCACACTGAAGATCTTATTATCAGTTCCCTATGAAGTATATAAATAGTTCACAACCTAGATGGACTTGGACAATCTATTGAAAATGTTGTAGTGTAATCTGGTATTAGTCTATCTTGACTATAGGTTTACACTAGTACACTTTGTGTGTATTGAACATGACCACTTGAGGTTGTTCTCTTTGTACTGACTACATAAGTGAACAAACACCTATGTTATTATGGATGCTTGTGCTCTTAATTCGGATATAATAACATACATATATGCAGTGTGCATTACTTTGACACATGAAAGAGTGAGATTCATTATGGGGCAACAACCTCTATGAATTGGGTAATAATATTGTATGTATGATGGGTTGTTGATTATAAATGGAATCCATGTCCCGATACATCGAGTTGATGATGTCCCCTTAAGGAGCTCATAAGAATTGTCATGTAAACCCTACAGGTGGATTATATCCGACATGACAAATAAAGTTGAGCGGTACTACTTAAGGATAAAAGATGTCGAATCAATATAGTTGTCAGTAACTTAATTTGATCGACGGACATTCGATATCTTAACATGGGGAGCCAAACGAGCATATAATAAAAGGAGTCCATAAACATAATTTGGGATGAGGGAGGTAGTGCAACAATAGCTCATTAGTGGACCGAGCTATTGTTAATGGGTCTGAATTGTGTGTTCGGGCTGAACACGGGATATCCAGATCCGTTAGGAGGCCTAACCCTAATTTATCCTCATGGTCCCTGCCGTAGCCTATATATATCCTCTATTCTCTGGCCACCAAATGACTGATCAGAAATCTGAAGCTTTCTCTAAATTCGTTATTCACGTAAGGAGAGAAAGAGAGGGCTGCCAAGGAGAAGAAAATGTTGGAAGATTGTCGCCCACACAACGTCCAACTCGAGGAAGGAATACGTGCAGAAGATCTTGGGATCGTCCGCTCGAGATGCCAGGAACTACTTGTCTTCTTTCCACCGCAGGTATAATTCGTGAACCCTAGTTTCCGTCTATGAAGGGTTAGAACACGTATTAAATCTGTTTAACTTTCTATCGATCAATATGCACACCGCAGTAAGGGTCCTGGGAATCTCCAGTTCCATCAATTGGTATCAGAGCCAATTTGGATCTGCATATTGATTGACACGTCTATGTTGTCCAATAAAACATGCGTTGTGTAATAGTCAGTAGATGTAGATCTGTTCTAAGTCGATTTTGCAGGTATCTTAGATCCAACTATTATGGTCCAATGCATGTTTTTGATTGTTTTGTTTAAACCACGGACATGTCGTGGATGTTGTTGCTGCTGTGGATGTAATTAAAATCACGAGGGTTGATCGTGCTTATTATTTTAATTTTTCAATCTAGATTATGTGTGAACTCCTTCGGGAGGCATAGGATAGATGTAATTTTAATTATTTTTGATCAATCGTGATGGCTGTGGTGGCTGTTTCTGACGCCGGACGAGATGCTGGTTTTAAGCAGTCCAGAGGCAGAAAGATGATTTTCGATAAAGGAATTGACAGCCAAAGCCTTATAAAAAATTGGGGCGCTGCCGCGAACCCCGCGACCTGACCGGGCAGGTCGAACCCCGAATAGATCTGCTCAGCGCCAGATTTTGGATTCGGATAGTTGAGGACGGAGGAGGAAAGATGACCATAATAGTTGGATATTTTTCTCTTATTTGTTGTCATTTTGCTTTTTCTGATTATGCATGTTTATTATTGTGTGGATATTTTTTTGAAAAACTAAGCCTACATTAATAATAGACAACATGAACATAATATCAACTAGTAGAAAAACTCTCATTGTTACATAACTAAGTGGAAGAGGATATTTGTTTAGTATAAATCCTATGGTCTCCATTACTAGTTTGTAGGTGATATAATTATACTTGCGCGTTGGCTTTAGTGCCTTCCTCCATATCGGATGAGTATAATTATGGATCACCGCTACAAACTTTCTTAGGGATAATTGTAGAAAGTTACCTAGTATGTGTTCACTTCTCCATCTGAAAGAACTCATTACAAGGTAATGGACTTAGTAGTAAGTAATGGTATACACTTAGATACAAATAATGGTATCCTTCCCATCGCAGTCACTGCTATTATTTGTATGACCAGAACAAGACCAACATATTAATTTTATTTGTCATAAAGTTATGTTGACATGATAGTAAAATTAATAGGTAGTACCTACTTGAACAAAGTTGAATTTGTATACGTCCACACTATCGTGGCATGCTAAATTCATGATGTTCAAGGTGTTGGTAAATTTCTATTTAATTAATTCAAAAAGTTTTTGCCCTGCATAATTTTTATTTATGTGATTCTCAGGATTTCAAAAATAGATTCTTTCAGTCCACTTATGGTGATTCTTAAAGAAAACAAACTTACTGGACCTAATTATATTGACTGGAAACGTAATCTGGACATTGTCTTGACTGCTAATGAGTACAAATATGTACTTGTTGAGGAATGCCCACCTAAGCCTGATGACAACTCTGATGAAGAGGTCAAAGAGATTTATAAGAAGTGGAAAAAGGCAGATGAGATGGTATTTTCCATAAATAAATTCACTTTATTTATTGTGTTTCTGGGAAAATTACAACTATAGGAATCTGATCTAGAAGACGATCACTTTATCCCTTGGACGATGCGATGAAGAAAACTCGAACTTCGAAGAACTTGGACAGCAATTGGGCAATCTCTCTGTTCTCTCTGATTTGAATGTAGTATCTGATGAAGATGAAGAAACTCTCTTTTATAGAGTTCTGGATAACTGTTCTGAAGCATACGCTCAGTCAGTTACTTGACATGTGCATAACTGCAGGGACGCATGGCGAATTCTGATGGAGACACATTAGAGTGCGGTTGAAAGTAGTAGAATATATCTAGGAGAGATTGATGGCATGGATGCCACGTTGCATAACTTCTGAATAAGTGGGTAACTGAGTACAGGACACGTGAGAACGTGTGTTGACTGTACGTTTTAAAGTCATCCTGAATGCATTTGCTGTGATACGCTGTCTTTGTTGAAGAGGAGTCATACGCTACCTTTTGAAGACATATGTCTTGCATATGCTGACTTGGATAGTATAGAGTCATATAAAGCTGATACGCTCAACAAGGAGTCGTATGGAGTCCATACGCTCACTTGATTGATAAGGAGTCGTATGGAGTCCATACGCTCACTTGATTGACAAGGAGTCGTATGGAGTACATACGCTCACTTGGTTGACAAGGAGTCGTATGAAGTCCATACGCTCACTTGATTGACAAGGAGTCGTATGGAGTCCATACGCTCACTTGATTGACAAGGAGTCGTATGGAGTACATACGCTCACTTGGTTGACAAGGAGTCGTATGGAGTCCATACGCTCACTTGATTGACAAGGAGTCGTATGGAGTCCATACGCTCACTTGGTTGGCAAGGAGTCGTAAGCATTGAGGGAGTAGACACGTGGCTGTCCTCAATCTTCTCAAATACGCCATATCTTCTAATAACTGACAAATATCTCTCGAGCGTCGTGTTGCAGATATGATGGCTGACAGACTGTCAGAAATGACAATAATGATGGCTGTACATTTATGATGGCTGATGAGCTGTCCTCGTAAGAGACAAAATCAATTCTTGAAAACCCATACGATGGTTAATCTTCATAGGGCAGCTGTCTTTGCACGAAAGATGAAGTGTCAGATTTATCCTCCATTAAACGTATGCTGTGCTGTCATTCAAGAAATAATAAAATATTCACTGAGCGTACAGCTTTGGCTGAGCGTATGGCCTTGAGCGTATGGCTTTGGCTGAGCGTATGGCTTTGACTGAGTCTTATGTCAGCGTGTCATAATTTTTCACACCCTACAAGACCCCCTTCAAAGTTTTCGAACTTTATAAATTTCAAAAGTTTGAAATTACTTTGAACTTAAAGTGGGAATAAGTCTTAACACGCTGGCATGATTTTGTTATTTTCCTCAATATCAGTGCAAATCTTTAGGGATTCTGTTTAAAGAACGGCCACCGTTTAAACTTCTCTTTTCTTCTATAAATAGGCCTTTCAAAACCTAATTCATTTCTTTACTTCTGCATTTGTCTTCGAGAGAGAAAAAGCTCCAAAACTCAAACTTCTTCTTCTTCGACTCAATCTTCATCAATGGCGCCCAAAGTCGACGTTGCTGCAAAGGAAAAGGGGAAGGCTCCTGCGGAGTCATCTCGACCTGCCGCCGCTGCTACTAAGAAGACTGCTGATGTGCGTATTCGACGAAGTGAACGCCCATTGAAGCCCTTCTATGGTGAGGATGGAGATGATGAACAATAACTATCCCCTATTTAGGGCTCTGGTTAGGACAAGATCATAAAACGTATCCCCTTTTTAGGGTCAATACGTCAGAAAATACGCTTCCCTCTTTAGGGTTTAGTCGTATTCCATATTTTTCGTTTATACAAAAAATATGTTTGGAGCGTATTCTATAAGATACGCGTATCTTTGATAGAAATGTCAAAATATGCTGATTTGAAGGAATACGTTATGTCAAGTTGTCTCACTGAGATACGCTAACTCCTTTGTTAGCGTATTTTGGATGAACATCTTGTCAACCATACGCTGATACGCTTAAGAAAAAGATTCAATCATCCTCTGATCTTTGAATAAAAGCTGAGCGTAAACTGAACTTAAAATTTATCATACGCCTAGGATAGACTGAGCGTAAAAGTGATCTTTGAATTTGTCATACGCTTAGGATAAAAAGTGATCTCTGAATCCGTCATACGCTTAGGATAGACTGAGCGTATGTTGATCTTTGAATCTGCCATACGCTTAGGATAGAGTGAGCGTATGTTGAACTTTGAATCTGCCATACGCTTAGGATAGAGTGAGCGAATGTTGATCTTTGAATCTGTCATACGCTTAGGATAAACTGAGCGTATATTGGTCTTTGTCATCTCTTTGTGTTGAAGATTTCTAACTTCTTATTCTTCTTTTGCAGTGGATATTCTGGCTCAGGATGCACAATTTGAAGGATGTGTAGGGAACAACTATAAAAGTGACCTATCACATGTCTATTTTCCTCAAATTGATGGACCTTCCACAAGGATAGCTATTCTGACAAATCAGGAGAATGACACCCTGCTGAATTTGATGAGTGGACTGCCTCTACAGAGTGTGGATAGTGCTACCCACTCAAAGCCAGCATTTCTTTTTGGAGATGCTATTGATATAAAATCCCAGCCTGCTCTTGATAAAGTATCATACTCATATTATAGAGATGGTGATGAGAATCAGCCAATGTATCTGACTGGTTTGTCCAAAAGCATCAACATAGCTCGCTTATTCCACGCGAGTCATCAAAGGCAAATGAAGTGGGATATCACTACATTCCGTCAAGCAAAAGCTGGATGGATAGGATACAGTCAAGGAAGATTCCACAGTGGTACTGAACCACATGTCTCAGTTTAGCGAGGATTGCTGCCAGCTACCATTCCTCCTGAGGACTCGGCACTTCTGAGGCCAGTTAGAGTCCCAATCTTTGCAAATGAATTTGTTCAGCTAGAAAATGCTGTTTACCCAAAACAGTCTATGAGGCTTACTGGTCTGGTAAACCCGGAGAATACCAGATGGATTGTTCTTATAAGATGGATTCTGAACAACTTTGGAGAACAGTTAAAGGTGATAGGCCTATATAATGCCATCAAGTGCACCGCTTATGGTTTTAGGCCAAACCCAGATTTGTTCTTGGCATTAGCGGAAAGGTATAATTACCGTACCGGCACTTTCATGACTCCAAGAGGCGAGATAAGATTCGCCCTCTATGAGATGGCATACATTTCTCAGCTGCCAATAGGAGATTTGCCATATGAAGAGTATATTCCTTTCATTGATGAAATGAATAAAATTTCCGATGCCAACCCACTGGTTCTTCATGTATTTGAAGAATTAATGTGCCATTACAGTATATGTAAGGCTTTTTATAAGGCACAAGGTGCAGAGGGAGATTCCAACTGCTATTCTTCTAAGTGGATGGCCTATTTATTCCAAGATCGTACTGAAGAAGTTCAGAAGAAGAAGAAGACTGATCAATATATCGGTCGCTTTAAACCCCTGAGTCAAGCTGAGATTGACAAACTAATCCGGGACACCACTCATGACGACATCATCATTGAAGAAGACGAAGGCACCTACAAAGCTGGTGATAGGTTGGAGACCTATATAAAGCAAGGTAGCCGGGAATTATCTGATGAAGGTCATCTGGCCGGATTTATATCCCTCTGGTTGAGAAAATTTGTAGTACCCGGCACCTGTTCAGTAGACAGGATGCACAGAGGAGTTATTTTTGCAGCAGTCCGTCTGACTTTCGGGTACAAGATGGATTTGCTGACAGCAATGACATGCCGTCTGAATGCTGGCTTAAAGGCATATACAGACAGGATGTTTGAATTGGCGAAGAAGAAGCTCACAACTTTTCCCCGGGTAGAAATGCCCTTTACATATTTATATGGGTGGCTGCTTCTCCATTTCGAATCTCTCATGACTGTTGGAATGGCTAGACCAGACGATACCTTTTTGGAAAGATACCATCATACACCAAAGTGGAGGTATGACACTCTGACAGACTGTAGAACCATATTAAACAGGGGAGAATTATGGAGTTTCACTTGTGTTCCTCCACCTGTTGGTTATGAAACCATGTCTGGGAAGTTGATTGATGGCATTGGTGCCAATGAGTTAGATGATATTCAACATGAATGGCTGAAGAGGATTAGGCCATCTCACTTGATCTGTCGCCGTGACGATGTCACCTATCTGGAGCCATATCTTCCGAGTAGGTTTGCTCGACAATTTGGCTATGATCAGTTGCATGTGGGAAATGCAACGACATGTTTTGGCTACCAAGGCGGATTAATCGATGGCGCCATAGCTTGGATATACTATATTGCTAAAGGTACCGGAGCTACTTTTTCTATGCCAGATCCGGTTACTTATCGGAGAGGAGCTAGAATGTTGGCGTCTTATGCCAAATTCTATGTATCGGCTAATACCTTCGATGAAAAATTCAGCATCTTAGGTAGAAGCTTCATCCATGTTGATAAGAGATCAACCAAATCAGCCCTGCCAAGAGATTGTCATGACCGAGAAGATCCTCTGGCTACTGATGAAGTTTATGATGAAGTTTTAGAGAATCTCTTCTCTGATGAACTTCATCAGCCATTACATGTATCCATTGGAAGTGCTGAAGAGAGTGTATCTGCCGACAGTACACCGAAAAGGAAGCGGGGCAAAGATGCTTCTGGGCCTGCTCCAAAAAGGGTTACTCGGGCAGAGGCTCGTAATCGTGGAAGACGAATCAGAGATGCGGACGAAGCAGGTAGTGACTCCAAAGATGATTATCCTACTATTCCACTAACAAAAAGAATAGGAAGGAAGGTGATAGTTTCAAAGACTAAATCTGTGATTTGTCTCGATGCAGAGAGTCCCACCAATCGTGTCGAGCGATTGGCTTTAGAGAAGCAAGCTGCCTTTGCTTCTTCTGTAAAGATAGAACCTATTGAAGAGGATGTGCCTGAACCTGCTGAACCATCTATGCCTTCTGATATGGAGTTGATTCCGCCAACGGCCGATGATGCGCAGGTGATTAGTCAACCCGCGGTAGAGGCCGAGAATCAGACTAAAACAGCTAATGACTTACTGATTTCGAGAGAATCAGTGAAGGAAGCCACTACTCTCAAGCCAATTACTGAAGTTTCGGAGAGCAATAAGAGTGACGAGGAACATGTTGACTATGAACCTTCGTCTCGTTCCTTTGAAGAAGAGGACATGGAGATAGAAGATGAGTCACCATCTAAAACTCAAATTGATGTACTGAAGACAGCTGGTCAACATTCAGGGTTGACTCCAGAGCCGGAGAAACTTCTAGAAATAGAAGTCCATGTTCCGAGTACTTCTGGGGCGGGCAGCAGTGAAATAAATCCAGTGTTAGAAAACACTCTGAACAGACTACGAGCTGGGCTGAATGATCCAAAAGAAACAGAATACGAACCAGCTTCAGGTAATATTTTATTCAGCCAAGTTTTGTCTTTTCTTTGCTTTATTGTCTTTTAATTTTGATCATGCTTCTTTAATTCCAACAGTTGTAGCAACTGCACCGGCAATGAGCTCGACTCAAGCCCCACTTGTCCAGACTGATATGGGTGAGGGGAGCTCACATTTGCCTAGTTCCCCAAAAGCACCCACTTCAGCTCCCAGAATAGAGACTACTCCTGCTCCTTCCTTTACAGTTGCAGCGACTCCCGGTTTTGAAACAGGGATAGCAAAGGTCATGGGGATGTATTCAGAGATTATTTATTCATATCTGGATACATTCTCAAGGTGACTTATGAAGGATGAAACTATGCCTTTTTTGAATCTTCGAGCCGCGATTAGTTTCCCGCTTTTAGCTTTGAGACAGGCTGGTTATGAGACCCAGTGTGTCTTCTTTGAGCATCTCCTGGATGATTTAGAAGCAACCATCCATAAGTATTGGGAGATCAAAAAGGAGGATATTAAGTCTTTGACTGCAGCTGAGATTGCCCAATTAGAAAGTGAAGCTCAAGCTCAGCACACTGCTTTGAAAGAATTCCTCGCTCTGTCTTCTAAAGAGTTAATGGCGAAAGATGAAGAAATAATAACCACTCGTCAGAATATGGAGCGTTTGGAGAAAGATGAAGCATCAAAAGCTGAAGAGCTTAAGAAGTTGAAGGAGGAGCTGGCTCGTCTTTAGGAGCGAATTGCTTCCATGGAAAAGGAGCAATCGGAGATTGCCACTGCTCGTATATCTGAAGCTGAACGCTGTCAACTTTTACAGCAAGCGCGAGAACTGATGCAGGCTAATCAGATTGAAGAGACAAATTGTCGTGGCTCTATTATCATGGATTATGACCAACGAATGGTTGGAGTTGAAGCAGCAGAGCGAATCCATAAAGCTCATGAAGAAAAGATGAATAATATAATTGTTCGTATTCAGGAGATAATTACTCCTCCTAAATAGATCTTTTATATTTTTCATGTGTTGAATTTTTGATACCCACTTGTAATCAATATTTTGACTTTGATTGAAGAAATGAATATCTTGACTTGATTTCAATTATGTGGATGATATTTTTGTAGAAATATGTTCAGAGGTAAATAATACATGACATATTTCAATAGAATAAAATATACAAATGAACTTTGTAATTCTATCAGATGATATTAAACCAAAGATAATTTTAGTTTAATACTGATTAGAGAAAACAGAATTCAGATATAAAGATATCTTTGGACTCTATTTTCCATGATCTTTGAACTCGGAAATCAAAAGACTAGATATCATTTTCATAGAATAGAAAATATGATACTGAGATAGAAAATTCAGAGGTAATATGGACGTGATTTTCTTTACGAGATCTTTATTAAATCCACTGGGAATCTAATAAGACAGAATATCAAATTCTCTGGGAAGATGATACGTGACAGAATATCAGTTTCCGCTGGGAATAACGATATCGAGATAACTTTTGTAGGGAAGAATTAACTCTGATTTATATTCGCTGGAGAATAATGAAAATATTATATATTGATGAAATTTATACATAATATTTCTTTAAGAATTTGCCATTGATAGGCATCATCGTGACTTTACCATCCATAGAGGCAAGCTGATATGCTCCATTAGAGAAGACTTTGTTTACTACGAATGGGCCTTCCCATTTTGCGTCGAATTTGCCTTTGCTTATATGTGTCATAGTCATAGGACGTCTGACGGTAAGGACCAGTTCTCCCTTCTGATATGCTCTGACTTTTACTTTTCGGTTAAAAGCTTTTGAAATTCGGGCCTGATACAGTTCGATATTTTGTTGAGCATACAATCGCTTTTCATCTAGAGCTTCCAGCTCTTGAAGTCGAAGACGATCATTATTTTCTGTTGTAAGTTCATTGGAGATTGCGATTCTCAGAGAAGGAATCTGGATCTCAAGGGGAAGAACAGCTTCACACCCATATACCAAAGAGAAAGGCGTACATCCAGTCACATTGCGAACTGTGGTACGGTAGGCCCATAAACATTCACCAAGCTTCTCGCTCCAGTTGCGTTTGTTGGAAGAAACAAACTTTTTCAAGAGTTTGATGATCGTTTTATTGAAAGCTTCTGCCAATCCATTAGCTGCTGGATTATATGCTGTAGAAGCTAAATTATTGATTCGATGGTCGTTGCAGAATTGAGTAAATTTCTGACTGACGAACTGCGGTCCGTTATCATGAATAATACGCCGAGGAACACCAAATCGATAAATGACATGATGTTTGACGAAGTTGATGACATTAGAAGTTTTGACTTCAGATAACGGGATTGCTTCAGCCCATTTGGAAAAGTAATCGGTTATTGCTAGAATAAACCGATGTCCTTTTGATGATGGTGGGTTGATAGGACCAATGAAGTCCATGCCCCAAGCCTCAAAGGGCCATGATGCCGCTGTTGGATGTAAGAACTCTGATGGTTGATGGATAAAGTCTGCATGAATTTGACAGGCTTTACATTTCCGAGCATATTGAATGGCGTCAGCTACCATCGTGGGCCAATAATAACCCATGCGTCGGATACGATCTTGAAGTTTAGGACCTGGTTGATGGGCTCCGCAAACACCATCATGTGCCTCACGGATAATCTGTTGTGCTTCTTCACCAGTGATGCATCGAAGGAGAAGACCGTCGTAGGCCCGACGATATAGTGTCTTCGTTGTATGATTATAATAGAATCTGAAAGATCGACGCCGGATAGATGCTGCTTCGCTCGGATTGTCGGGAAGTATGTCATACAATACAAAGTCTAAAAACGGACGTCTCCAGTCTTCAGTTATGGCTTCTGTTTTGTTAGAAAAGACATATTCCATAGTAGAATCGGAAGAAGACGAGGACACTCTGTCAAACCTTAATCCAGTGCTAAGGTTGGATGAAAATTCATCAAGGTTAAGAGAATTTTCGTCTGGATTATGGGGAAAACCCAAAGCCAAATTATTCTCAACATAGAATAGTTCTCGGTTATGAACCACTATCACTTGCTGACGTCTGATTGGTATGGCTAACACAGCAGCAAGATTAGCCAAAGCATCGGCTTTTGCATTATAGGCTCGTCGAACGTGTTCAATAAAGAAACCTTCAAAGGAGGAGGCCATAGAGAGTGCTGCTCGATGATAAGGTATCAAATCTTGATGACGGACTTCATACGTTCCTCTGATCTGATTGATGATAAGCTTGGAGTCTCCATAAACTTCTAAATATTGAATATCCAGATGTTTAGTAAGTTGAAGACCGATGAGAAATGCATTGTATTCGGCTACATTATTTGAACATGATTGATCCAGAGAATAAGCCCTCTGAATAGTTAGTCCTTCTGGGGATACGAGAACAATCCCAACTCCGGCGACAATATCGCCATTAGGACCTATTCTAGATGCTCCATCAAAGAATAGACGTCAGGTAGGAGTTTCTTCAGAAACTAGATTCGAATCCAGAACTTCATCTGGAATCCCATCATATAATTTAGAATCTTCTGGAACCGCATGAGCTGCCAGAAAATCAGCAAGAGCCTGTCCTTTAACTGACTTTTGAGGAATATAATGCATGTCGTATTGAGCTAACAAGATTCCCCAATTAGCTAGTCTAGAGTTGAGAATACCGGGTTTCTTCATCATAATCCTGATGGGATTCACTCTGGAAATGACGTGAATCGTTTGACCGATAATATAATGTCGCGTCTTCTGAACGGCAAATATTAATGCTAGGCATTGTTTCTCGATTGGAGAATAACGCGGTTCAGCACCTGTCATTGTGCGACTGAGATAATAAATAGCCTGTTCATGGCCATCTTTATTTTTCTGGACGAGTAATGCACCGAGAGAATGATCCATGGCTCGAACATATAGAAGGAATGGTATTCATGAAACGGGAGGTACCAAAACCGGAGGGTTCATGAGGTATTGTTTGATATCATCAAATGCTTTTTGACATTCTTCGTTCCAGACAAAGGATATACCTTTCTTCAAAAGTTTGTTGAACGGTCTGCAGCGTCCTGATAAGTTAGAGATAAATCTCCTGATATAAGCAATTCTTCCTTGAAATCCTCGTAGCTCTTTTAAGGTGCGTGGAGGACGCATCTCTTGGATGGCTTTGATTTTCTCGGGATCCACGTGTATACCTTTAGCGGTAATGACGAAGCCGAGAAATTTGCCACTAGAGACGCCCAAGAAGGACTTAGTAGAGTTCATCTTAAGTTGATGCTGACGCATTAAATCAAAAATAGTCTTCAAATCTTGGATATGATCCTCTTTTTGTCGACTCTTGACTGCAATATCATCAACGTAGCATTCGACTATTTTTCGGAGATGTTCGCGGAATATAGTGCTCATTGCTCGCTGATACGTTGCTCCTGTATTTTTGAGACCAAACGGCATTACTGTATAACAGTATGTACCGATCGGCGTTCTGAAGGAAGTATGTCTCTCGTCATCTGGAAACATTTTGACTTGATTGTACCCCGAATACCCATCCATGAATGACATTCGTTCGAAACCACACGTGTTATCGATCATGACGTCGGTAATTGGAAGAGGAAACTCGTTTTTAGGACAAGCCGCATTGAGATCGCGAAAGTCTATACAGACTCGGATCTTGCCGGTCTTTTTGAGGACAGGAACGATGTTAGCCACCCATTCAGGATGTTGTTCCTCTCGAATAAATCCGGAAGCCATAAGCTTGTTGACTTCAGCTTCAATTCCATCCATAATGTCTGGACGAAATCGTCGTTGTTGTTGTTTGACCGGTTTAGCATTTGGCATGATATTAAGTTTGTGCGTTGCGATCTTCGGATCCAGCCCTGGCATATCCTCATAGCTCCAATCGAAGACATCGAGTAATCACGAATAAGCTTGATCATATCTTGCTTATCTGTTTCTGAAAGACTTTCGCTGATGAATATTGGTTTGGGGGACCCCTCCTCACCAACATCAATTTGGATCAATTTATCTTCAGTGGGAGGTTCTCTTTGCTCGAATCTGAATTCCCATTGGCTGTCTAATCTTTGAGCCCATTGTTCCGATTCGGGTGATATTTCAAAATTATCTTCATCTTCATCATTTTCTTACGGACCGTCGGCGGAGACCATGTTGATGGATAGAGTAGAACGATGAAAATCGCCAATACTTGCGTCGGAATCCCAAGAGAAGGAATCGGAAGAATCGGATCGTTCGTCTCTGTCGGAGTCTAGATCCTCATGGACTGTATTGATGAAGGGAGTAGGAGTAATGTAACCCAATCCGCATTTTGTCCTTCCGTATTTTAGAGGAGGAATTCGAACAGGCATTCTTCTTCCTCTTCCATTACTGAGGCCGGTTCTAAAGTCATAGCCCATATTCTTAATAATGTTTTTGGACTATTGATTGTAGCGACGTAGTTGTAACCTTCCAGTATCATCGTTTTTGTCGTCGTCTTCCAGATTAGGAGGATTCTGGGGCCCCTTGCAGAAGAATATTGGAACTTCTCCTGACTTTCTAATAGGAACAAAGAAGTATGAATTTTGTACAGACTCTAATGATACTTCTGTACGAAGAGTTTGCACAACTCCTATAGTTAGTGGCTCTAAGCTATCTAGCAAATGTAAATAACTTTGTACATGATTACAGACATCAATATACTATAAAGGAGATGCTTTATTAATATCAGATGCTGTATTTACAGGAGAAGGCTGAGCCTTAGTAGATTTAGTCAAATTAATGACTAAAGGGGGAGAGGAAGAGCGAGCAGAAGTTTTGTTTCGATTAAGGTCGATAACAAAAGGCTCAGAAGAGGTGAGCTCCCTTGAAGAGGATCGTGGATAAGTAGTGCGTCCACTGACTGGGATGACTAGAGTATCTGGTCTAGCCTGAGAAGATGGTGAGAGAGTGGTGTGTCCACTGACTGGGATTATCAGCGAACCTTGTGGAGCTTGGGAGGGCAATGAAGTGGTACGTCCACTGACAGGAATTATCAGTGGGCCTTCTTCAGATGATTTAGCAGACTGCGAAGGAGTGATACGCCCTTTTACAGGAATAACCAAGGTGTCAACTGTTGATGTTTCATCATCATCCATAGCTTGTAAGACTTTTGAATATTCATCTTTGTACATGCGAGAGTCACTGTAGTAGGCTTCGACTCCTCTGAAAGGATTAATGTCCGCGACTTCCTTTTGAACTTCTCCATTTTTATCAATGTATTTGAAACACTGGTGAAGAGTGGATGGGACAATATTGTGTTCATGGAGGAAAGGTCTTCCCAAAAGCAGGTTGTAAGATCCAACTAACTCTATCACGTAAAATGTGACACTCGACCGAAAATTGCCTATTTGTATTTTTAGGCGAATTTTCCCTAGAGGTTCGCTCTTGCCTTGATTGAACCCCAAAATGGTAGTGACTGTCTTGGTTAGACGATGAACTGGAATCCGTAAGGCATCCAAGAGACTCTTAGGCATAATACTTAGAGCTGATCCTGGGTCAATTAGAATGCGGTTGACTTTCATCGTGTCAACGTACCCAGTGAAGTAAAGAGGCCGATCGTGACGATTGTCTTCTAGAAGCATATCGTCTTGGGTAAAAGTGATATTCGGAATGAATTCCAAGACACTGTTGCAATATAAGCAAGTCATCGGCTCTGCTTCCGGCTTCTTCAGATGAGTCAGGCAAGAGTCTGCTTGCAGTAGAGCTTCACTTAACGTTTCCCGAGTTTCCTTGGATAAACGAAAGAGCTCGAAGATGGATAATCTGGCTGGAGTGTTAGCAAGTTGAGCCAGAATGTCAAAATTATATGGTTTTTGCAATCCGGGAAGGAGAGACTTCTTGATTGATTTGTCGAAGCGGGCAGGTTGCTTCCCTTTGTCGGTTGTTGTTGGTTTAGATGGAATCGTCTCATCAGGAGCATTTGAAGGTCCTTCGTTAGAAATGGGTGCTGGAGCTACAACCGGAGGGACATCAGAAGTTTCTTCAGGAACTTCAGTATAATCTTTCAAATATGTTTTTCCTGACCGGGTTCCGGAGAGAGCTTCAACTTCAGGCTCAGGTTCAGAGTCTATTGAAACCATATTGCAATCCTTCGTCTTGTTCTTGGTTTTTTGGTGCTTGATAAGAGCTTCAGTCCAGAAACCGAGACCAACACGAGATTGATTATGTCTCAAAGTAAGGGCTAGAGGTGCTCGGAGTTCTTTGCCGGAATTCAAACCAGGAGCAGTGGCTAGATCATAACCCATCTTTGCCATTAATTCACGAGATTGTGAACTATATAGATAAAACGCCGGTTTGTATCTGTCTTCGGATTGAGGTATAGTTTTTGCCTCCATAGGGGGTGATTGTCCTGCTAGGATAAAGTAGAGGTTAGAGAAAGATTGGGTATGATGCTAGAAGTCATATGGCATGACTTAGTCTTCCCAGATTTCTTTTTAGACAGAGGGGCCTTCTGAGGAGAAGAAAAAGACATTTCAAACTCTGCCACTAAATCGGGGTGGATCCACATAATCTCTCCCTTTTTAATGGTGACGGGAACAAGTCCTTCATTCTGGGCTGGTGGAATATTCACAACCTCGAGAGTTGCTTTAGGGATGGGGACAATCCCATTTTCCACCAATAACGGAGGGAAGTCACCGAACTGCATCGAAATCACATTTGCTGTGACTGTCTTGTCTTTAGGTGTTAGTGTCACAGCTCCTGATTTAATCATTTCCTGGATCTTTTCTTTTAATACATAGCAAGACCGGATTGTATGACCCAGCATTCTATGATATGGACAGTATTTTGGATGATCCGTCTTGTTGGCTTTATCAGGCTTTTTGATTTCTGGCAATTGTATCTTGTTACCTTTGAGCAAGCATTCAAAGATACCCTGAACATCGTCATCGTCGAAAGAATACTCTTCCTTCGGCCGAGGAGGTCTCCGTTGTTGATTTGTTGGAGCTGGGGTAGCTTGGGTAGTCATTATCTCTTGACTATTGCTCTGGAAATTGACTTCAATAGCCTCTTTTCCATTGCGATTGTTGGGTCGAGCACTATTACCAGTACTCTGATTTGATTCATTGGGAGTCATGTGTACCCCCAGACCTTTAAAAGTTTCGGCACTGACTTCGGTAGCTTTGGCACTGACGATGAAGGAAGGCCAATCTTGGAATTGGGTGGATCCTGTCCATATGCTGATGATTGGTAAGAGATTCGACTTGCAAGTGTCGATAGTGACAGCATCGGGAGTTCCGAGAGGCATTTTTAGAGCTTCTCTTCTGAATCTTTCAATGAAGCTCTCAGTGCTTTCATTATTTTTCTGTTTGATTCGTATAAGAGCTGACATGGTCATGTCGTTAATGCCTTCATAGAATCGTTCTAGGAACATCTGTTTGAACCCGACAAACGAAGTAATGCACCCATCAGGGAGACTTCGATACCATTCATAAGCAGTTCCTTTAAGACAACCAACAAATACCCGAGTAAGGAGGACATCGCTCGGTTGTAACTGATCAGTCATCACCTCAAAGTGATTGATGAACTGACTTGGAGAGGTGGTCCCGTCAAAGAAAGAAATGGTTGGAGGCTTGTATTTTGGTGGGTACGATACCTCCTTCCATTGTATGGGGTAAGGCTGCTTGATACCCAATCTTTGTAAGCCATCTTTTTGCTTGAATGCTTCGAACTGAGACCGAAGATTTTTCAACTCTTCAGTGACAGCTCCGGAAGATTGCGGTGTTGTTGCTTGTTGAGTATAATTGGGAGGAGGGACTGCAGCATATGTATCACCCCCAGCTCCGGACTGACTTGGAGTGGGTTGTACAAGAACATTAGACTGTACCCCCGGAATAGTAGAGGGTTCCGGGTTTGGGGCAACATGAGTATTTAATACCACTGGTGGTACTGTTGGTTGAACTTGCTGAGTTCGTTGTTGAGCTTGCATAAGAGTATGCATAGCAGTCAATGTATCTGCCATAGCTCGCAACTGTTGTTCCAAGGAAGAAATCCTTTGTTCATGAGCTTCAGTGCTAGTCGAAGGCTCTTGATTACCATCTACCATATAAGTGGTAATCGTTCGAGGAATAGACGATGAAACAGTCTGTTCTGAATCATCGCTGTGAGAATCAGCCTCTTTCCCGGGACTATTTACAGGAGTCAATACTGGGAAGTTGGACTCTCCAAGGAAGTCCTCTGTGATTTTTGGATTATCACTTGGATGAGAAGAAGAAGAGACCCTGGTCGAGGCTCCGGTCCTGGATCGGGTGCCGAGGTAAACACCATCTTCAGAATCTGACATAGCATCAGATCGTATTCTACCCCCAATATTTCTGGAGGTCATGTTAACAGAAGCATAAAGAGGTTCGTCTTCGTCCAGTATTGGTTCATGTTGAATCCGTTCGAAAATAGATCGTCTTTTTGGTGAACAACAACACTGAATCACAACCCGAGGTTGGAAGTTATAACCATGCTTTTCATGGCAAATATGAGCAATGTCATAGCCAGATGGAGTATCGATTCTCCGTTTGTTTTGCAAATGTTCCCGGAGATCTGTAGGAACAGATTGGGAAATACTTGAAGATAGTTTCTGTGTAGAAACTTGTCTTTTATTCTTCTCTCTTCTCGGTTCTTGAGTGTAAGAAGACCGATTAATTTGAGCGATATAGTTCTTGGCATATTCTGCATCAGGGTCTAGTATACTTGTCTCAGTTTGATAAGGCTTCTTTATACCGGAAGTGGAACCGAGATGATTCCGGTTAAGCTTGTTACGAACATCCGTAGGAGATATGACTTTAGTATCAGTCTTGAATACTTGTAATTTGCCTTTCTCAGATCGGAAAATTTTGAGAGAAGGAAGATGGACATTATTCCGACTGGGAGTCGGTAATAATCCATCTTTAGAGGAAGTAGCTAAAAGGCGTTTTCCTTTGTTTGATCTAGTAAAAGTACTAGTCAAATTAACTCAAGAGGTAAAGACCTTAGGAGTAGAGGAGCTGACTAAAGAGTCTTTCTCCTTGGTTGGCACAAGATGTGCAAGTTGTGGGGGAATCATTTGTATGTTCTGTGGAAGAGAACCCCCAGCCTGATTTTGAGAAACAGTCAAAGGACTGTATTGGTTGGCATACGCTGACTTCAGTTTGGAATTCTGGTCATACACTGCCCTTTTACTAGCATACACTGGCTTTGGCTTAGCATACGCTGCCTGCTGTTGGCTTTTGTTGTACGCTGCCTTTGCCGTACGCTGCCCTTTGACTGCCATACGCACAGAGTCATTAATAGCTAAAGAGCCGACTGCTGTCGTAAGGGTAGAAGGAGAAGAGACTTTGACATGTCCAGAGATGGTTTTCCGTGGACACGCTGACTTGGTTAAAGAACCCACTTTGTCAGCGTGACTAGGAGAAGCCACTGTTGCCGTGTTCAGAGAAGCCGAGGCGTGCTTCATTGAAGTTGGAGACGTGTTCTTGTCAGCGTGAGTGACAGAAGCGTCTCGGGCCGTCGAAGAAGACTTAGGGACATAGACAGAGCGTTCCTTCCTCTTGGCAGCAAGAAGAGCGGAGGAAGCAGTTCGGCCCTCCTTCGCTTTGAGCATTTCTTCGTAAGCAGATTGGTCGAATTGTACGACCATCACTTTCTTCGTCAAGCCGATCGACGAAGTATCGCATTGAGTTGTTGCGATCTCGTTGGAGGAGACAGCTTTCCCCAGCAGAGTCGCCAATTTGTTTTCCATAAATAAATTCACTTTATTTATTGTGTTTCTGGGAAAATTACAACTATAGGAATCTGATCTAGAAGACGATCACTTTATCCCTTGGACGATGCGATGAAGAAAACTCAAACTTCGAAGAACTTGGACAGCAATTGGGCAATCTCTCTGTTCTCTCTGAATTGAATGTAGTATCTGATGAAGATAAAGAAACTCTCTTTTATAGAGTTCTGGATAACTGTTCTGAAGCATACGCTCAGTCAGTTACTTGACGTGTGCATAACTGCAGGGACGCGTGGCGAATTCTGATGGAGACACATTAGAGTGCGGTTGAAAGTAGTAGAATATATCTAGGAGAGATTGATGGCATGGATGCCACGTTGCATAACTTCTGAATAAGTGGGTAACTGAGTACAGGACACGTGAGAACGTGTGTTGACTGTACGTTTTAAAGTTATCCTGAATGCATTTGCTGTGATACGCTGTCTTTGTTGAAGAGGAGTCATACGCTACCTTTTGAAGACATATGTCTTGCATATGCTGACTTGGATAGTATAGAGTCATATAAAGCTGATACGCTCAACAAGGAGTCGTATGGAGTCCATACGCTCACTTGATTGATAAGGAGTCGTATGGAATCCATACGCTCACTTGATTGACAAGGAGTCGTATGGAGTACATACGCTCACTTGGTTGACAAGGAGTCGTATGAAGTCCATACGCTCACTTGATTGACAAGGAGTCGTATGGAGTCCATACGCTCACTTGATTGACAAGGAGTCGTATGGAGTACGTACGCTCACTTGGTTGACAAGGAGTCGTATGAAGTCCACACGCTCACTTGATTGACAAGGAGTCGTATGGAGTCCATACGCTCACTTGGTTGGCAAGGAGTCGTAAGCATTGAGGGAGTAGACACGTGGTTGTCCTCAATCTTCTCAAATACGCCATATCTTCTAATAACTGACAAATATCTTTCGAGCGTCGTGTTGCAGATATGATGGCTGACAGACTGTCAGAAATGACAATAATGATGGCTGTGCATTTATGATGGCTGATGAGCTGTCCTCGTAAGAGACAAAATCAATTCTTGAAAACCCATACGACGGTTAATCTTCATAGGGCAACTGTCTTTACACGAAAGACGAAGTGTCAGATTCATCCTCCATTAAACGTATGCTGTGCTGTCATTCAAGAAATAATAAAATATTCACTGAGCGTACAGCTTTGGCTGAGCGTATGGCCTTGAGCGTATGGCTTTGACTGAGTCTTATGTCAGCGTGTCATAATTTTTCACACCCTACAGATGGCACGGTGTTACATTCTGGCATCTATGTCAAATGTACTGCAACATCAGCATCAGGCCATGGCCACGACTTATGACATAATGTATAACCTCAAGGAACTCTTCGGACATCAGAGTAGAGCAGCTAGGCAGTTTGCTATGAAGTGTTTGATGAATACAAAAATGGCTGAGGGTACACCAGTAAGAGATCATGTTCTCAAGATGATGGGTCATCTGAATGAGATGGAGATCCTTGGAGCTAAAATCGATGGGGAACCCAAGGTCGATATCATTCTCGGGACTGCTTAAAAGTTTTAACAATTTCTGCCTTAATTACAATATGAACAAAATGTTGTATAGTTTGGCAAAACTTACAAAAGAGCTACAGGATACATAATCTCTCTTTAGGCAGAGTGGTCATGTTTTTGTTTCTAAAAAGGCTTCTACTTCTAAGCCAAAAGGCGGTAAGAAGAAGAAGAATAACATTCAAAAACAGATAAACTCAGCAAAGAAGGGCATGGGACCTCAAGGTGCGGTGAAAAAGCCGAAAGACAAATATTTCAAGTGTAAAGGGTCAGGACATTGGAAGACTGATTGTCCACTTCTCAAACAAGAGAACAAAGAAGGTATATCTCATTTACTAGTAGTTGAAACATGTTTAACGGTGTTATCTACCGGCACCTGGTGTGTAGATACAGGAGCCACTAATCATGTCTGCAATACATTGCAGGGGTTCCAGGAAACCAGATGGCTCAGTGATGGAGAGATATGCTTGTTCATCGGTGATGCTACAAAAGTAGCGGTCGTTGCATTAGGAGATGTTACTTTATCTTTTGGTAGAAATAAGCCTTTGACATTGAGAGATTGTCTTTATGCACCTTCACTTAGAAGGAATTTAGTTTTTGTTTCTATGTTAGTTAAGGATGGATATTCAGTTTATTTTCATGACAATATTGTTATTAGAAAGAATAAACATTTTATCTGTTCTGGTGCATTGGTTGATAATCTGTATGTCATTAATCCTATTTCGCCTACAATACAACTTTTGAAAATTAGTAATATGTCATCTAACTTAAATAAGAGAAAATAACTTTCTTGTATGAACCAAACATATCTTTGGCACTTGCGATTGGGAAATATTAACCTAAGAAGGATTCAAAGACTGGTTGAAGATGGACCTTTGAGTTCATTGGAAGTGGAGGCACTACCAGTCTGTGAATCCTGCTTGGAAGGTAAAATGACCAAAATACCTTTTACGGCAAAGGGGTATAGAGCCAAAGATGTGTTGTAATTGGTTCATTCTGATTTGTTTGGACCCATGACTATCCAAGCTAGAGGTGGCTTTGAATATTTTGTCACATTTATTGACGATTATTCAACGTATGGATACATTTATTTGATGCGTCGTAAGTCTGAGTGCTTTGAGAAATTCAAAGAGTACAAGGCTGAAACGGAGAAACGTCATGAAAAATGTATCAAGTCATTACGATCAGATCGTGGTAGCGAGTACCTCTTTGGAGAGTTTAGGGATTATTTATCAGAGGCTAGGATTACATCCCAATTGACTGCACCTGGAACGTCCCAGCAGAATGGTGTAGCCGAAAGAAGGAATATAACTCTTATGGAGATGGTTAGATAAATGATGAGTTATTCGGATTTACCAGATTCGTTTTGGAGATATGCCTTAGAGACTGCAGCTTATATTTTGAACTTGGTTCCTTCTAAGTCAGTACCTCTTACTCCTATAGAGCTGTGGATTGGACGTAAGCCTAGTCTGAAACATGTTCGCATTTGGGGTAATCTAGCACATGTGCTGAATGGAAAAGCTGATAAGTTGGAATCTCGTACAGAAGTACGCTTGTTTATAGGCTATCAAAGAGGAACGAAAGGAGGTTTATTTTATAGTCCTAAGGATCAGAAGGTCATTGTTAGCACCAATGCCCGATTCTTAGAAGAAGACTATGTGATGAACCATAAACCCACAAGTAGAGTTATTCTAGAAGAACTGAGAGGTGAGACACCAAGTACTTCAGTACCAACAGTATAAGAGAATGAACCACAAATAACTGCACAATGTGTCACAAATATTACACCACAACCGATAGTGCCTCGTCGTAGTGGAAGGGTTATGATACAACCTGATAGATATATGTTCTTGGGAGAGTCGTCAGACTTCGTCCCTGAGAAACAAGATTATGATCCATGTACCTACAATAAAGCACTCCAAGATAAAGATGCAGAGTCTTGGCAAAAAGCAATGATATCTAAAATAGAATCTATGGATTATAATCAGGTATGGGAGCTTGTAAAACCACCCGTTGGTGTAAAAGCCTTTGGATGCAAGTGGGTCTATAAGAGAAAAAGAGGATCAGACGGTAAGGTTGAAATCTTTAAAGCTCGACTTGTAGCAAAAGATTTTACTCAAAGAGAGGGTATCGATTATGAGGAAACCTTTTCTCCAGTAGCCATGCTTAAGTCTATCCGGATTCTTTTATCTATTGCAGCTCATCTCGATTATGAGATTTGGCAAATGGATGTCAAGACAGCTTTCCTTAATGGAAGTCTTGAGGAAGACATCTATATGAAGCAACCAGTCGGGTTCATTGAAAAGGGCCAAGAGCATTTTGTTTGTAAGCTCAAGAAGTCCATTTATGGACTTAAGCAAGCTTCCAGATCTTGGAACATATGTTTTGATCTGGTGATAAAATCCTATAGATTTGATCAATGTCAGGATGAATCATGTGTATACAGAAAGTGTGACAAAAACGTGGTGGTGTTCCTAATACTTTATGTGGATGACATCTTGCCCATTGGAAACAATATGAAGGTGTTATCTGATGTAAGGGTATGGTTATTCAAATAGTTTGATATGAAGGACTTGGGAGAAGTAGGTCACATCCTTGGGATCAAAGTTCTACGAAGTCGCAAGAAAAGGATGTTGAGCTTATCCCAAGCTTCCTATATCGATATTGTACTAACTCGTTTTAGTATACAAAATTCTAAGAAAGGTTTCTTACCTTTTAGACATGGAATTGCTCTATCAAAGGAGCAATGTCCGAGGACACCTAAAGTGATAGAGAACATGAAAACAGTTTCTTATGCTTCAGCAGTAGGAAGCTTAATGTATGCAATTCTATGTACGAGATCAGACATCTGCTTTGCCGTAGGCATGGTCAGCAGATATCAGTCTAACCGAGGACAAGAGCACTGGACTGCCGTAAAGCATATTTTGAAGTACCTGAAAAGGACTAAAGAGTATATGCTAGTTTACCAGGCAGATAGTTTAGTTCCCTTGGGGTATACAGACTCAAATTTTCAGTCAGATAGGGATTCCAGGAAATCTACCTCAGGTTATGTGTTCACTTTGGGAGGTGGAGCCATTGTGTGGAGGAGTATCAAGTAAAAATGTATTGCTGATTCTACCATGGAAGTCGAGTATGTGGCAGCCTCTGAGGCAGCCAAAAAAGTGGTTTAGCTTAGAAACTTTCTGTTGGACTTGGATGTGGTACCTAGTTTGCCTAAGTCTGTTACACTTTATTGTGATAATAGTGGTGCAGTTATAAACTCGAAGGAACCACGAGCCCATAAAACAGGTAAACACATTGAGCGCAAGTACCACCTGATACGAGATTTCGTAAAGAAAGGAAAGTTGATGTGATTAAGATAGTATCAGCGGACAACCTAGTTGATCCCTTTACAAAGAGCTTACCAGCTAAGGCTTTTGATAGTCATGTTGAGGGAATGAGAGTCAGATGTGTAGCAGCGTGGCTTTAAGGATAAGTGTGAGATTTGTAACAGTATACTGAAAGGCAATGCTTTGAGTATAAGTGGGGGATTGTTAGGGTTATATACTAAACTCATCAATTTTGTAGTAACCTTATTTCCTTAAATTTTGAATGAGAATCATAAGAGCAAATGTTTGTATATTGTATTTGTTGCAAGACTTGTATTGAGAGATGAGAGAGAGATGAGAGAGAGCTGAGTGACTTGTAATCTTGGCCCACAAATGTTCGTGTGAGATTTGTAACAGTATACTGGACGTCGCCTTCCGAAGCATCTGCTGGTTCAAGACTTGTATTGAGAGATGAGAGAGAGCTGAGTGACTTGTAATGTGAGAAGAGTGAGCTTGAGTGACTTGTAATCTTGGCCTTGTGCTCCATTGTAATCCATGTTTCAATATCAATAAAATGTATCTTTTGAGTGACTTGTGTTTTGTTCTAAATTTTTGCTAGCATATTCAATGTCTTTGCTTGGGACTTCTGTGCGATGACCCCGTCGCAGCCGCTATAATCGGCCGTTATGGAACCCGCCTTGCACGAGCGCAATCTAGGCTCGTACGGCATCACGCCTTAGCGAGGACAATCGCTCCTACAGGAGCAGGGCGTGACATTAGTCATTTATGTACTTTAGCCGTTTCGTTGCGATAAATGTTAAACGATTCATCATTTGGTTTGCATAGGCTAAGTGAATAAGGCATGAGAAGGCAGGCATCAGTTTTCAGGCAACGCGGTTCGATAGCAAGTGTTACGTGAAGAAACGTGCCATGATTTTATTGATTCTACACTAAGGCGACAAGCATTTCTTTTCTGTTTCATATTGATTTTAAAACAGAGGGTCGAGGCGAAGAAAGTCAGCCACTCACCTTAGTCTTGCTTCAGGCGAGGGACTTGTTGGCTGTGCTGACCTCGTCTACGCGATCACCTGAAATTGCATATGCAACTGATTAAAACACTGTATTATTCAAGAAAATTTGATATGAATGCGATTTCGAAAATGCAAGCCATGAAAACCGGCGAAAACATTCATGAAAACGCATTCACGAAAACCAAAGCCAAAGCAAGTGCGACATGAAAAACTAGAGCAACGGGAGGTCTCTCCCAACTCAGCCGCAGAGCCAATCCTTGAGGCGCAACCCGCTGAATGTGGGACTTGATTCCGAAGAAGCCTTTCCATAACGAGAAAAGGATCTTAATTCAATCGTTCTCGTTCGACTTATTCAGCGGATTCCGATTTATCGGTCCCGACTCAATCGGTAGCGACAGTATTCCTTTCTCGCGCACCCCGTAGACGAAAACGGGCACGATATAGGGACGGGATACTACACCATAACCAACTAATAAAAAAATTCGTCATCAAAACTTAAGAATAGAACCTAACTCTAAGATAACAATGAAAGAAATTTCTCCTTCATCTCCGATTCGAGCTCCCAAGTCGATTCTTCAACCAAATGGTTGCTCCAAAGTATGCGAACGAGAGGGATCGTTCGATTCCAAAGCAACTTATCCTTGCATTCTAAGATTTGGACCCGTGCTTCAACGTAGGATAAGTCCGCCTTTAGCTCCAGCTGGCCAAAATCTATACCACATGGCTTGGGTCATGCACATACTTCCGCAGCTGAGAGACGTGGAAGATATTATACACACTCGCTAGCGCTGGCGGCAGGGCAATCTGATTGGCCATTGTGGCGACTCGCTCGAGTACTTCGAACGGTCCAACGAATCTTGGTCCCAACTTTTCCTTTGCACCAAACCGGGTAACTCTCCGTATAGGCGACACTTTAAGAAATACATGATCACCTTCTTGAAACTTGAGGGGTCGACGATGAACATTCGCGTAACTTTTCTGACGACTCTGTGCGGTCTTTAATCTTTTCCGAATGAGCCAAACTTTTTGCAGGCTCTGTTCCACCAGTTCCGGGCCGAAAATATGTCGCTCTCCGACTTCGTCCTAGCACATGAATGATCGGCACTTTCGTCCATAAAAGGCTTCATACGGTGCCATTTGGATGCTGGATTAATAGCTATTGTTGTATACAAATTCGGCCAGAGGTATATGAACGTCCCAACTCGACTTGAAGTCAATTGCGCAGAGCCGTAACATGTCTTCAAAAATCTGATTTATACGCTCCGTTTGGCCGTCGGTCTGGGGATGATAAGCTGAGCAAAAATACAACTTGGCACCTAGAGTCGACTGAAGGCTACTCCAGAAGCGTGATGGAAATCATGCATTCCGATCAGAGACGATGGATATTGTGACTCCGTACAGTCGTACTATCTCGTCAAGATAAATTTGAGCCAGGCGATCAATGCTCCAAGTAACTTTAATGGCAATAAAGTGCGCTGACTTGGTTAGTCGATCGATGATGACCCAGATGGCGTCATTTTCCTGCGGCATATTCGATAGACCAACAATAAAATCCATTCGTATGTGTTGCCACTTCCATTTTGGAATCGCCAAATTTTGTATCTTCCCTCGGTCTCTGATGCTCAGCTTTCACCTGCTGACATGCCATGCATTGCGACATGCAGAGTGCTACATCTCTTTTCATTCCGTGCCACCAGAAGTTTGTGCGCAGGTCATTATACATCTTTGTGCTACCGGGATGCTCCATTTATTGTCTTCATTTATTGTCTGATAGGTATGTCATTTATTCTTTATTAATTACTCTTCTCCATTTATTGTCTTCATAATTATTGTAGAGGAGAAGATTCTCCACCATTTGCCCATGAATTTGTAGGTTTTCCCTAGAAAATCTAGGTTAAGGATTATTAGGGATTTATATATATATAATGGTATATATATATATATGTATATATATGTATATATATGAATACATATACATATACGTATATAAATAATTATAAGTATTTGTGTGTGTGTGTAGGGAAATGGAAGTGGTGGAGTTTGTGTGTGAGAGTGGTGGTGAGAGTGTGTGTTTGTGTGTGTGAGAGTGAGAGTGAGTGTGTTTGTGTGGTAGGGAGAGTGTGTGTGAGTGAATATATATTTACATATATATATATATATATCTATATGTGTGTATGTGTCTATGTATATATATGTATATCTATATGTGTGTGTGTATATATGTATATATAGATAGATGGATGGATATTAGATTATATATATAGGTGTATGTATATATATATATATAGATAGATATATGGATAGATAGATATATAGATAGATAGGAGGATATATATATATATATATATATATATATATATATATATATATATATATATATATATATATATATATATATATATATATATATGGCTGCTGCTGCTGTTGGCATTTCTGCCACAGCACAGCAGCAGCTGCTGCTGTTGCTTCACTTTTTCTTCTTCTTCTTCTTCTCATTCTACTTCTTCTTCTACTTCATCCTCTACTTCCTCTATATATATATATATATATATATATATATATATATATATATATATATATATATATATAGAGAGGAAGTAGAGGATGAAGTAGAAGAAGAAGTAGAATGAGAAGAAGAAGAAGAAAAAGTGAAGCAACAGCAGCAGCTGCTGCTGTGCTGTGGCAGAAATGCCAACAGCAGCAGCAGCCACAGCCCTGCAGCAGCAGGAACCCCCCCCCCTTTAACCCCATTTTACCCCCCTATCTACCCCCCCTTCATATAATATATATATATATATATATATATATATATATATATATATATATATATATATATATATATATATATATATATATATATATATATATAGGTATAGGTATATAGATAGATAGTTATATAGTTAAATAGATAGTTAGGATAAGAAGAAGTTGGAAGAAAAGAATTAGAAGTTAGAAGAAAAGGATTAGAAGAGAAGTAGAAAGAAGAATAGAAGGAGTTAGGAAAAGAATGAGAAGAAATTAGAAAAGATTAGAAGGAGAGAGTAAGGAAGAGGTTAAGAAGAAGAATTAGAGTTAGAAGAATAGGAAGAAGAAGTTAGAAGAAGAAGGATTCGAGGAATAGGAAGATTAGGAAGAAAAGAGGAAGAATAGTTTTAGAGGAAGTCGAGTTGGAGAGTGAAATCGAGCTCCGAGTATCGAAATGCGACGAAACTTGGCGTAGGCCTAGAATACGTGAATTAGATTTTACGGGTAGGTCCCCGAGTGGAAATCGGGGTCGTAGGGCGCCGGTATCGCGCCGTACCATTGTGTATCTTGAAATATTCAAGATATCGGCAATGGGCCGTATCATGGACTGGATGTCCACTTTACCTAGGTATCTTGGTAGGTAACGTATGTATAGGTTAGTATCTTACTACCCTAGGGAGATCGGGTCAAAATACCAAGCGTAGGTAGGCTAACTTGATAATTGCCTAAGTTAGAATTATCCTTTTTAAGGGTAAAATAGGATATTGGCCTACGGCCAAGATTTGAGTTTCCAAGTCCAAGATGGACTTGGATATGGGTTGTAAGGGTTGGTAATGATTAGAAATAGTCGCCTAGACCTAGTCTTGACCCCGGTTGACTTTTTAGACCAAAAGTTAACTATGGGTCAACACTTTACCCAATTTAGTTCCAAATTCCATTAAACTTGGACGGTTGACCAAAAGTCAACTAGTAGTCACCAGTGACCTAGAGTTGACCTAGAGTTGACCAGAGTTGACCCGTTGACCAAAAGTCAACGGTAAGTCAACTTTCGACCTAGTTTGATTCGGATTTATTTCCAATGTTCTCCCATGACCAAGATTGACCAAACTAAACTTGTCTTGACCTAGTACGACTTTTTTAGGCCTAATATGACTTAGATTGACCCTGTATAACCTAGTTTGACCTTGTTGACTTAGATTGACTTAGTTTGACGTGTCTTGACCTATTTTGACTCAGTATGACTTAATTTCACTTCCAAACCATTATATTGATACAGTATTCCATCTATAGGTCCTCGAGGCACTGTTCTTGGACTCAGTCGACTTATCCATCACAGTACAGGCGAGTACATTCTCTGATAATATTTCTGTTTTATGATATCGTCTTTGTTTCTAGTATTTAGTGCAGATTATCCTTGTTCTCTTGACACATTGTTCACACGGATTGATATTTGTCTGGATCCCGTCATAAGATATTATTCTTCTTATATATGGTATACACTGGGCAAGTCTTCATTGTTTATTATTCATTGTATAGATACGATTCCTGCGTAGGCTCGCGACCTCCTCAGAGAATACGTATCATGACGTGTCATGACTGGATCCACTATATTAGTCAGGGATGGGGGTGTTAGCGTAGATATGTGATCAATACCCCACAGTATTGTATTGTATCATCATTGTATAGTGTTAATCATACACTCACGTATGATTAGCCAGGCCAAACATTGTATCAAGTTCTAAGCCGATCACATATTGAAACTAATACTAAACTCACATAGATATAGTTCCAGATTATTGTACATGATTTATACTGTTTTCCTGTTCTTACATTCAGATTTCAGCCTTGACATGCCTTACCATGATTCATGTACACATTATTTACTTCGTAGATTCTCTCTATTTACTGCTACATTTTCAATATCGTCTAACTAGAATTGTTATTTGAGATTTGTGCTCGTTCCATGCTGACTGGATATGTTGACAAAATTTTACAGATTGTGGCGAGGAGGATTGTCCTACCTACTACGGTCCGGTTGACGTAGTAGGCGTAGACTTGGAGACCTTGGTTCAGCAGGGCTTAGCTCCGCCCGACGAGCCTCTAGCTTAGTTTAGTTAGACTAGACATTTTGGACTGGACCTTGTCTCCAGCTTACTACTTGTTATTATATTATATTTTTGGATTGTATTAGAGACTTGGACTTAGACCTGTATATTATTTGTGATGGACTTGACAGGTTATATTTTATAGTCTTGTTGTCTTTATCTTTCAGTCTTTACTTATTATCTTAGAGTTGTGATTGAGTACTCATATATATCCATTGCTTGTCCTCCGTTCGGAGTTGACCATATTCTCGACAGGTTTTGATATATATATATAAACTGTTTAGAGTAGAAAACCTACAGCGTTCCACGCCATTTTTACGGTGAGGGCTGGGCGTCGTCACGTGCACGTGCCCTTATAGCGAGTGCGGGCCGTGACACGTTTTAGTGGTGGCCCATGCAGGTCCTGAAGTCGCAATTAGTGCGATATCGTAGTGGCGCTCGACTTAGAGTGCTATTACGAGCCTGCGGTACGTATCTAGGATAGGCTATAGGCTAAGAGTACTCAATCACAGTAGGATCTTTCTTTGCTTATCTTGCTTACCGTCTTTGATATTGATTTACTGCATTCTAGCTGTCCTCCTTTGATATAATCCTTCATGTGCCATATTGATATCTTCTTTTCAATCTGTCTCCAGGATGGTTATGACTCATTCTCCCGGTGAGGAGCACGGGGAGACGGAGAGGTACGCTACCTCTGGCGGACAGGCTCCGGTCACTTCTCCTGCAGATGGGACTTCTGTTGGGGTTCTCGGGGGTACTCATCCAGCGCTCTCGATGACCGTCCCTGGGGTCACTACGGGTGCTCTTCCTGCAGTGCCGGGGGCCGTGACGGGAGCTGTCGGGGGCGTTCTTCCCCCTCTTCCTCAGCAGGGGACTCCTCCGCCGGTGATGGGAGCTGTTCTTCCACCTTCACCTCCCCTGCCTACAGATATGGGGCAGATGCTTACTTTCCTCCAGCAGATACTGAAGACTCAGAAAGCCCAGGTCGAGGCTCAGCAGAGGTAGACAGACGCAATGCGTCAGGGCATGGAGGATGCCCATCATTTGGCCCTTGCAGCCGTGGAGCAGAGGGCTCCGCATCCAGGGACGCGTACTAGGTACGGAGATATCCAGGACTTCAAGAAGCTTGGGTCCCGTGACTTTAGCAGGACCGAGGGTGTGGTCTATGCAGATGATTGGCTCAAGGATATCGAGCGGCAGATGAGGGCCTCCCGCCTGGCAGACGACCTAAAGGTCGAGGCAGTAGGTTTGCAATTGCTAGACATTGCACGCACCTGGTTCAGAAACGAGCCAGCCCTAGCTAGAGAGGGCCGTACTTGGGCAGAGTTCAAGCTCCTCTTCAAGGAGAAGTTCTTTTCCTCCACGGACAAGATCGACCTGGTGCGGCAGTTCCAGGACTTGCAGCAGGGCAGTTTATCTGTGGAGGAGTACGCCGCAGAGTTCGGCCGTCTGAGCCGATATGCGGAGTACATGGTTCGAGACCCGGAGATCAGGGCGAGCCATTTCCGAGAGGGGATGATCTGGGACATCAAGATCCTCATTCCCTTCTTTTATGAGACTTATACCCAGATCTATGCGGAGGCCCGCTGTCACGACCCGATCCCAAATAATTGGGTCGAATCGGATCATGCCCAGCCTGCACCGTTGTTGAGACGGCGGCAGTAAGCTGTATCACTCATGCAGGTAAATAAACAACACAGTCTAATTGTCACAACTTTAATAATTCGAATAGTTTTTAAAAAAACTTTTTACAATAAAATGAAAGATACATCTGTAATACATGGTTTTCCACAAACATCATGAATTATAAAAGAAGAAGAAAAATCTAGGCATCTAGCTCATCAGTCTCGAGATCATCGTCCTCTAATTGGAATCTCAGGAAAAATACCGTGGAACAAAGCATCATCAGCGATACCTAAAATGTTGGGTCTCCAGTCAGGAGGGAGCAAAGTACAATTACGAATATCCAATAATTCAAATAATAATTTGAAATTTGCAATGTTAAACAATTTGAAATACTTTAACAATATTTTTCAACAATTCTACAATTGAAAACAATATGATTTGAGTAGGTAACGAACTATGACCGGCTTGGGATGATTCAATTATATCCTAATGATACGGTCCGGCCTATCCTCGTGTATAGGAGGAATCAGCTCGCACAATCAATGATGCAATATAGGGGTATTGGTCATAGACGCTACACTACTCCCCCAATATCCCGAGTCAATCAGATTCAATCAATGAGTCAATATTCGAACTCTAGTAAAGAGTTCCACAATCAATACTCTAGGAGAGAGTTCCGTGTAGCAATGTGGTTTAAAATTGCAATAGAACAATTACTAGATAAATTACCAAATAGACATAACTGCACTTGCCTTTGTTATTGTGACTGGATCGAGAGTCTGTACCGGGGAAACTAGGTCAAACACTTCCTCGAAATCCTACATTTGAGATTCCAGACTTAGAAACAATATTCAACCCATATCTAGATGTGCTAGTTACAATCTCTAGTTTTTGTCCTAATCAATTTTAATAATTAACAACACGCGAAAACACGATTATTTGTGCGTTGATTTAATACGAGGAAAAAAGATCATTTTATGTTTTGAATTCGGAAAACTTCGTCGATACCAGATTAATTATTAAAACTTGGTATTTTTTATAAATATAATATAAATATAAAGCTAATTTTCTTATTTAGTGAGAAATACGTGACTTTTTAATTATTAACAAACTTGTCAATTTTAAGATGAGAAAATATTAATTAATTTTATACGAAAATATTTTTTAGTCAATTTAATCGTTTAAATAGAAAAAAACTCGTAAAACCAGAAAAATAAAATAAAACTATGCTACACAATACAATGGCACAGCTAATGGTCCTAGGGTGGGCTTATGCCCTGTACAATTTTCTTTTACATCAAATAAGAGAAAGTGATTTAATTAATAAATAAAGTGCAGTAATTAAATAACTATAATAAATAGCCTAAATATTAAATAAAATAATTAAAAATAAAAGTTAGAGTCTCAGACTTGGTCCATCATCAAAATCCAGCTAATACCACAACGTCCGGTCGGACCGGTGCGTTTGCATTTCGCCGGGGCCCACAGACCGGTACGGTCGTCGCCCAAAAAATCAGTTTAGAAATTCATTTTCGAAAGCCAATTTTGAAATCAATATAAATATAGTTTTTGTAAAAATTTGGGCAGCACTTCCTCTATTTCGGGACAAACCCAAAACTGGAAAATGCGCCACGGAAAACCTGCAAATATTTCCAACCTAAAATAATCCCACAGAATATATCCACCAAAATAATCCCAAAATACCAACAGAATCAACAACAGAACCAATAGAAACCATCAACAACCAAATTACATAACTTCCTAACCAACAGAACCAAAATTGCAATTATTCGGAAATTCCGAAGAGGACAATTTCCGAAACTAATCCCAAAAATCCCGAGATCGAATAGTAAAACTCAGAAGTAAGAAATCTAATCATTCTCCAGAGTTCCTTCCGAAGGGTTCTTGGAAATCTGACTTTCCGAAGAAACTTCGGAATCAAAAATAGTAACGTAATTGTTACGTTGCTGGAAATCCCGAATTCCCACTAGAATTGGGTTGGACCAGTTCATCATAGACTAAAGATAATAATTGGGTCAGAGTGTACCGACAATGGAAACCGACGGGAACGTCATGTTACGGAGACGGAACCCGAAGGCGTCGTCGAACAGCGAACCGGAAATGTTCGGGACGAACAGGGGCGGTCTCCGGGGTGAACGCCGGTGAGCGGGTGGTGCTGGGCGGCCTGGCCGAGCTGTCGCCGGCGGTCGTGGGTCGCCGGGAAGCGGACGGTGGCCACGGGGAGGGGCGGCGACAGTCGGGTACGGCCCAGGGGTCAGGGCTCGGCCGGATCTGGGTCGGATCGACTCCGAGAAGCCTCAGAAAACTCTAGATCTCACTGGAAATGGTGGGATTCTCTCAGAAGATTTGGAAATGAGTGGAGATGGAGATAGAAGAGGGGGTTTAAATAGGAGTAGAAATTGGGGGTTACCGGACTTGGGAAGGCGAAAGGGTGGCCGACCATCAAAACACCGGCGGCGGAGCGTTTGAAAAGCTTCGGGAAGAAAACCGAAATTCCTTCGGTTGAAGGAATTCCAACCAACAGAGCAAATGAAACCATTAATCTCTCTCTACAAGTGCTGTAGACACTTAAACAAAGTTTGGGTTTATAAAGTTAAAAAGGTTAAAGGGTTTTGCAACCCATTAAGAATATGGGTTGGGCTCAAATACAAGGCTTGGGTTTAATAGCTTCATGGCTTGTAAGAGTCAAGTATAAAAAAATTGTTTTGGGTTTTTAGAATAAATGAAAAACTTTTGGTTTATAAAAATTAGAATTTGGAACTAACAGGATTTTAAAATAATTTTCCTCTTTTAACAATTTAATCAATATTTGTTTAAAAATATTAAAGCCCAAAATTTTTTTTTTGTTCGGGTCTGGCTAACACTCAAAATTCCTTGTTATTAATTTTGAAAATAAATTAATTTTACACTTAAATAAATATTATAAATTTTAACTAATTATCTAACATTATTCTAGTAAAAAGCAATTTAAAAATTAGAGAGAAAAATGCAATTTAAAATTATGGGTTTCACAACCTTCCCTCCTTGGAAAATTTCGTCCTCGAAATTAAAGGCATGGTAGGAAAATCAAACAGTTACGGTTACTACGCCCGTAACTCAGGTCCAACAATAAGAATTTTCAAGGCAGTCGTGGATGAGACGATTTAGGGACAAGTTTTTTTTATTTATGATATCATCCACGCAGAAAAATACAAAAGCGAACCAAAGTACACGAGGTTGATCAGACCATCATGCACCGGTCCTGATTAGACAATATATTAGTGGGTGCACCCAATAAAATACCGTCATGATCAAGCTTGATTTAAAGAGATAGCTTGCAAAACTAGGCTAACTTAGCAGCATTAGTCAAATTTAGAACGGAAAAGAAAAGATAAGGAATAGGAGTTTAAGTGATGGCTCAAAATCTGATTTCTTCTCATCTCTGACTAGGCTTGCAACTGGTTTCTCTGGCACTGAAAAGGTTGCGTCCAATCTTCAGCTCTGATTTATTCAAAACGTGACTCGGATCCGAAATGTAGCGTCTGAGCTGTGACGTAGAAGACGTCGCACACTCTCAAGATTAGCTGGTAGAGCTAACTGGTACGCTACTTCCAATGTGTCTTAAACTTCAAATGACCTGATGTACCTGGCCTCAATTTCCAGCTCCGTCGAAACTGATTGTTCCTCTGGTAGGAGAAACTTCACCAAATACAATTTGGTCTTCCCAAGACCTACCAAATTCCGAGACGCAAAATCTTAATACATCTTCAAGCGTCTGGATTGACCTCTCTGATTGCTCGTCCCGCGGTACTCCATGAATCCGGTAGATGTGCTTCTCGTGCAATGCTGCCAACTTTCCAACTTTGAGAGGAAATAAAGTGTGCTGACTTAGTCAGTCGGTTTACTAAAATCCAATTGGTGCCCTTTCCTCCTTAGGAACAAGGCAATCCTTACTCAAAGTTCATTGTTATATGCTTCTACTTCCACTCCGAATTGTCCAGCGGCTCCAACAAACTTGATGTTCTCTTGCTAAATTCCTCATGTTGACAAATTCACATCTAATCCTATACCTGGAATTGTCCTTTATTCCATAACACCAATCAATGGAGGCATATTCTGATACATCTTATTATCTCCTGAATTTATGGAATACTGCGACTGGTGCATTTCTTCCATCAACTCGTTCCTCCGTTTGTCAGCCGACACGCAAAGTCTCGCACCATCCTTCAGAGTTCCGATGCTGATCAATTCAAAAACCCTCAGGTGTTCCTGCCAACACTTGATCTCTAAGCCTGCAAAGTGCCTTATTTTGAAACTACGTTCTCTTGATTTTTATCCCTCAGCCTCGAACTTCATCAATACTGAATCAGCATCCAGCTCCGTCCTTCTATCTCCAGGTAGTATAACCTCCAGTCCAAACTTCTCGATGTCTTCTAGCAGGTGCTAGTCCTTGGTTAAGAACTTCGCCATCAGTATCGTCCAAGTGCAACAGCGACCACATTAGCCTTACCTGAATGGTACTGCAAGTCGAAATCCTTCATCTGCTTCAGCCAGATTCCTAGTCTAACATTCAGCCCTTCCTGAGTGAAGACATATTTCAGACTTTGGTAGTCCGTACATATTTTCACTCCCTTTCCATAAAAATTATGCTTCCAGCTTCAAAGTAAAGATAATTGCAGCAATTCAAATTTAGGTGTGGGATGATTCTTCTCATGAGTCTGTAGTTGCCTACATGTGTAAGCAATTACTTTTCCATGTTGTTGAAAAACGTAACCCAGTCCTTTTCCAGAGACATTACTGTAAATTGAGAACCCACCGGTTCCTGCGGGTAGCGCAAGGATTGGTGTAGTGGTAAGTCTCTTCTTCAGCTCCTCAATGCCGCCTGGCAATCTTTCGTTCAGATGAACTCTTCATTCTTCCAAGTGAGCTTCGTCATCGGCTCAGCAATCTTGGCGAAATCCTTCACGAACTTCTGATAGTAGCCAGCCAAGTTCAAGAAACTTCCGAATTGAACTTGGGGTATACCACTTTTCAACAGCAGCTATCTTCCATCGAAATTTCTTCTCTTGACAACATGGCCAAAAATCCACCTTGTCAAAAATCCACGTTCAGATAGCTTACCATAAAACTTCTTTTTCTTCAAAGTTTCCAGAACTTTCCTCAGATGTTCTTCATGCTCTTCTTCAGTCTTCGAATATATCAGAATGTTATCTATGGAGAAGATAAACTGATTCAAATACTCATGAAAAACTATGTTCATGATATTCATGAACACAGCAGGAGCATTTGTCAGTCCAACGTCATGACCAAAGAAAACTACCCATACTTGGTGTTTGAATGCCGTCTTGGAAATGTCCTCTTTCCTGACTTTGATTTGATGGTAGTCAAATCTTAAGTCAAACTTCGAAACACCCTAACTCCACACAAACAGATCAAACAGATCCTCGATCCGGACAGAGAGCACTTGTTCTTTAGTGTCTTGGTAAATGATGCACATCCGTTGTTCCATCCTTCTTGGGCACAAACAAGATAGGTGTTCCCTAAGGTGAAGTTCCACCCTGAATAAATCCTAGAGCCTTCAGTTCATCGATCTGGTCCTTCATCTTCTATGATCTTCGATTCTGAATCATGCCTTATTGTAAGGGGCAGGGTCTGCTGGATAGGAAGAGGGTCCTTAGATTGTGGCCTAACAGGTGTTGCTGGGATATGAGCTCTGGTTTGATGGAAAGATAAGGGCAGTCCTTTACCCGATGTTTAGCAGATCCACATGCCAAACATTGTCCCAATCTCTTGCGGCAACTAACGGCCTGATGACCAGGCCTCTTGTAATAGTTACAAGCCCATAGCTTCTACGACAAAACTGCCGGAAAGTAGAGTACTTGATGGGACCCAAATATCTTCTAGATTCAAGGGTATCCTTCCTAGAAAAAAAGTTCTGCTCTAACTTGGTTGGGGATAACTAAGGCTACATCATGACGTTCTTTATGTCTTCTCTCGTGATATTCTTCTGTTCCTGCTGGGCTTCAACTTGTGCTTTCTGGAACTCCAGGGTTTCTTGAAATGGACAACTATTTGGAAGATGATTGCTGGTACTGGTGGGGTAACAAAAATGGATACTCCACCAAGAAAATGCAACTCAGTTTGAGATGAGGTAGGAATCGCCAGTGTAGGGAAAACTTCACTGGATGCACTATGGGGAAGGTCAATCAGCCGCGAGGGAATAAACCTTGGACTTGGTTGAGGAGATGGGGTATGATCCGGAGATAACACCTCATTGCCAGCCGGATTGGTCTTGTCAATGGTCATTCTCTGGAAGGTTTAGGATGCAAACATAAGCAAGGTATCCTACCAGTCTATAATCAAACAAAAATATTTATTTACAATATATTTCGGTCCTATGTTGTAACAAATTGATGTTCTAGTGTTCTAGTTGTTTCTAAATATGTTTTCCTAAGTTGTTGTTCTGACCTGCATGGGCCACCACTTAAAACATGTCACGACCCGATCCCAAATAATTGGGTCGAATCGGATCATGTCCAGCCTGCACCGTTGTTGAGACGGCGGCAGTAAGCTGTATCACTCATGCATGTAAATAAACAACACAGTCTAATTGTCACAACTTTAATAATTCGAATAGTTTTTAAAAAAACTTTTTACAATAAAATGAAAGATACATCTGTAATACATGGTTTTCCACAAACATCATGAATTATAAAAGAAGAAGAAAAATCTAGGCATCTAGCTCATCAGTCTCGAGATCATCGTCCTCTAGTTGGAATCTCAGGAAAAATACCGTGGAACAAAGCATCATCAGCGATACCTAAAATGTTGGGTCTCCAGTCAGGAGGGAGCAAAGTACAATTACGAATATCCAATAATTCAATAATAATTTGAAATTTGCAATGTTAAACAATTTGAAATACTTTAACAATATTTTTCAACAATTCTACAATTGAAAACAATATGATTTGAG
>JANAVB010006784.1:0-49046 GCA_029216955.1 Iris pallida
GCAAAGGCTATGCCAATCCTTGCGCAGTGGCAAGCGTGCATGCTTTATCAATCGCATTTACGCGGGCGACGCCTATGACTTAGGCCAGTTCATAGTTTGTGTCAAAGACCAACTTTTCTTCTTCCCAAGCCACGGGACGAAGGACCGAGTGTCATTTTCAAAGCATGTCGTGCACCAACTCTAAGCCAACCGTTGGACCTTTCCATATTCTAACTCAATTTGACCCTTCGGGATTACTCCCTTTAGCTATGTGGATTCGTCTCTTTTATTATCAAGCCTACTTGTGCAAGTTAAAATATGTAATTTATTATGTGAAGGCAAAGATGAGGCGAGTTCACCGAAACTACACCACCTGAGCGAGCGGTCGACTCGACCGAGCGATGTCTTCGAGCAGCCGTTGCAAGGCTAAGTCCGAACGCCGTTAGCGTTCCGATTCCGATTGACTGAGCGGGACGGGGCACTACATTGGTGGTGGTGGTGGAAGGAGAAACGGAGATAAAGAAGGAAATAAGAATCGGTCCGGATCGCGTCAAACGTCGTCGAACCCTCCTAGAACAACGAGAAGTACCAACGGCGCCGAGAAGAATCGGTCCAGTTCGCGTCGGACGTCGTCGAGACCTCCTCGAACAAGGAGAAATACCAGCGGCGTCGCTCATGCAGGCTCCCGGCTTGGTAAATTTTACTATCCATGCCATTGTCAGAAATTTTATTTTTTATTTAACAATTTAATATTTTGGTAATAAAGCTACATGCCATGGTAGTGGTGGTGAACTGAGAAAACCTGCTTCTGAGGTCGGACGGATCATCTGCTCATATATTTTTTTAAAAAAATTCGTCTTGATCGGACGAAATATTTTCTACTTTTCTAATGATAATATTTTCGAAGAAAACATTTTTTTTTTGTATTGTGACATTTTGTCATATTAACCATCTTTCTAATATTTACAGTATTTTTAAAAAAATATCATTTACCAAAGTATATTCGAATTTTTACGTTAACAAAGTATGGTACATTTTGGACGGAGAATGGACATTCTCCTTACTTTTAACACGGAGAATGGTGATTCTCCTTGCTTTTAACACGAAGAATGGTCATTCTCCGTTCTTTTAACATGGAGAATGGTCATTCTCCGTGCTTTTAACACGAAGAATGGTCCTTCTCCGTGCTTTTAACACGAAGAATGGCCACTCTTTGTGCTTTTAACAAAGTATGGTACATTTAGGACGAAAAATGTTCAACATTTTGTCATATTAACCATCTTTCTAATATTTAGAGTATTTTTAAAAAATATCATTTACCAAAGTATATTCGAATTTTTACGTTAAAAAAGTATGGTACATTTTGGACGGAGAATGAACATTCTCCTTACTTTTAACACGGAGAATGGACATTCTCCTTGCTTTTAACACGGAGAATGACTATTTTCCTTGCTTCTTACACGAAGAATGCCCATTCTCCGTTATTTTAACACGGAGAATGGTCATTCTCCGTGCTTTTAACACGGAGAATGGCCCTTCTCCGTGCTTTTAACAAAGTATGGTACATTTAGGACAAAAAATGTTCAAGTATCTCATTTATTTTCACCAAATATTTATAGTATTTTTAATATCATTAACCAAAGTATATTCATTTAATATTAAAACATGTTGAAGAAAATCTGAATATCATTTTATCAGGCTTCCACTATATGGCTGCACAAAATTGTTTGCGAGTGTTTGAATATAATTAACCTACTATCCAAGAGAATTTTTCTTATATTACATACTTTACTTCAGCAATAACAAGGGATGAACAGGCAGGATTACATTATGCATTACACTGGCTTCAAATTTATATTGATGGCAACGATGTACTGATTGTTTACAGAAAGCAAAATACATTACAATCAAATAAAGTTTTAGTGATCCCATGAATGCATCCGTAATGAGGCCATCTGTAAACCCTAGGAATGCACCCAGGACTCATGAAATCTGTGAAAGACAATGATAAATCAAAATAATACACCAAAAAATCAAAATTATCTGTGAATGCCAACTGCAAATCAAAAAAATGCTTCAACCAAACAAATCATAATTAAATTAAGTATACTTTATTCCAAGTCCAATAAACTACATAATCCACGTTACAGAAATCTGCCCAATCCACGTTAGTAATTTAATATAGAACCTGCATAATTCACAATACAATAATCTAAACAAATATCAGACCTACTCTAAATTCAAGACTATATTACATTTTCCAAACAAATTACGAACCATACACCGCAACGGTGCTTAGTACAAGCGAAAAGTTTAGTCTTACAATATTTCAAACACAAAATTTAGTTTGACCGCCAAGATCAACAAATATTCAAAACCATATTACAATTCAAATATTACTTCCAAATTGAAATAAAAGTTTTAAAACTCAAAAGATGAATCTTCATCTCCATCTCCATCTTTTTTTTTTCCTTCTTCTTTCTCAAAATATCCTTCACCTACACCTTGAGGGACGGAATAAGAAAAATTATAGTCAGTATGGACTCACTGTATATGTAGAAATAACATTCAAAAATATAAATAGAAGTATCAAAGTGAGGGCTAGCATTAGAGTGTTAATGTGCACAGTGTGTATTTTTATATAAGAGTATCAATGTGCACACTGCAGGTTCTAACATTAGAGTATCAATGTGCACAGTGCAGGTTCTATGATACGATCCTATTTTGTATCTATCACTGAGTAGTGAGTACACTCTCAAGTTAGCTCAATTGTTAGGTTACTCTCAAGGACTCTCTCTAGTGTCAGGATACCAAACAAGTTTAAGTGCCTGGCTTACCCTTAAGTACAACCCATATTATAGCAGTGTGATCATGCTTATAATACCAAATATCACTGACTGAGGGAGTGTTCCAGCTCAGTCCTAACTCTAGTATCAGACATACGTTACATGCCTTGAGGTATTTTCACTCTGTACATGCATTGGACCATCATCTGTTCAGTCCTAAATTACCATTTAAGGGTGCAATTGGACAGTATCAGTACAGGTATCAGAGCATCAAGTAGCAAAAGTATCAGTGTAATATTAAATATTCGGTTTAGCTGAGTGTCAGAGCATCAATTAGCAGAGTATCAGAGCATCAGAGCATAAAGTAGTAAAGTATCAGTGCAATATTAACTTTTATTGTAAATTATTTGCAGTATCAGAGCATCATCAAGTAGTAGAGTATCAGTGCAATATTAAATTTTATTATAAATTATTTGCAGTATCAGAGCATCAAGTAGCAGAGTATCAGAGCATCAAGGATATCCAGAGTAGCTTTGATTCAAGACCATGTGCTTCTGTCCTAGAGTGTTTAATATATAATATAAGGGCTAAGAAGTTTTGATATATCCTTAAGCATCAGAGATGAATATTCGGTTTAACTGAGTTGAAGCTCACAAGTGTATACAATGTACACAATAATAACTGAATTGGAGCCTTAATTCAAATACAAATGATTCCCTGAATTCCTTTTTTAGTGATGATACTGAGTATCATCCTATTAACAAGTTTATACAGTTAGCAAGCAAATGTGTATATTAGATTACGAAATCATCAAGAGTAGTAGAATAAGAGAAGAAAAAAAAAATGCAAAGTAGCACCAGTTTAGGCTAGCCCCATTTACCTTCTTCACGAGGGAAGGGAAATCTTATTCTTCGTCAGCCAATTCAACCTCTATCTGTTTAATCTTTTCCAGAATCAATTTCTGGTTGTCGGATATAGGCTTCATCTCTTTGAAGACATTCTCAAAGTTTGCAGCAACAAAATTATATACATCATCAACCCTGTCCTTAGTGTTTGGGATTTCATAAGTTGATGGTTTTCTAGATGTTGATGGTTTGCTTGCTGCTGCTGCCCGTTTTCCAAACATTCGAGTGAAGGTTAGTTTTCTGATGGGGCCTTTATTTTTAATATAAACATCCCCTACTAAGCTTGGGACATAATGTTTACTAGCCATTGAGCATACAAATCCTCCGAAAGGGAGAGCTGTCCTTGCAGTTGGTTTTCCCCCGAGATGCATCATTCTACTGAACATGTAAGAACCTATATCCATCCTTTTTTCTCTCCCATATAATAAAGAATTTTACTCTCTTGAGATGGATGGAAAACTCATGTCCAGTAGGGTTGAGTGTTTGAGATACGTAGGCATGCAACAATTTATACAAAGTTTTTAATTAATCTTTGTATACATTTTGAGGGGTCTTGGCACCCACTGATACACCTGTAATATCATGAATTGTATCCCTCATGAAAACATTATCAATATCTTTTATATCAAACTCAGGAACTGGATCAAATCCATAAAATTCGTTGATGACAACAGCATTTACCCTAATCAGTTTTCCTCTCAGAAACACCAGTTGTTGAACCTCTTCTTTTTCTTTAATTTCAGCCCGAAGATTTGAGTAAAATTCTCTAACTATTGTTTGGAAGATTTTCTCAAGGAAGCATTTGTTCAGTTTCTCCAACTGATAGAATTTTAATATATCCAGGAAAGCTTCGTCTTCGACATCATCCATCTTAATTGATTTTTTAGGCATAACAACATTTTTTTTGAAATGTTTATTGTAAGTCTTCTTAGATTTAGAGTCTGTAAATTTTTTTACCTCCTCTCCATCCTGGAACTTATTTGATGATTGCTCTTTCTCTTCATCTTCCTCTTCTGATTAGGATTCAAAATTCTCAGAGTACGCTGATGACTCTGTATCCGTTGCCACCTTAGCCTTCATTTGAGTACGTCTTCGATCTTCATAAGTTGAGTCTTCTGACGACTCTGTATCGAAAATAGATTTTCTGGTCTTTGTCGAGCAATGAGGTTTTTAGCCTTTTTTGCAGGTGGCTTGGTTGTCGCCGCCACTTTCGTCGTCGCTGCCGTCGCTGTTGCTTCCGCCTCTGCCCTTTCGGCCTCTGCCCTTTCGGCCTCTGCCCTAGCGACCATAATCTTGACTTTTGCCGCCCTTGCAAGTTCTGTCCTTCGGGCCTATACCGCATCCCTTTGTGGATTCTTCTCCTTCGGAGACCGTCATTGTTTCTTCAGCGGCATTTTGATAATTTTAAACAGTCGTTTGGGGGAGAATTTAGAGAGAGTTTGGAAGAAGGAGAGGATTTGAGAGAATAAGAGGAAAAATTCGACCGTCTTATATGATCTTGGGAAGTGGAAACCTTTGAGTAGTTTTGAGTCTTAAATTTTATAAGAGCGCCAACCTTTGGGATTCTGAGACCCTAATTTTAAAAACTACTTTCCAAAATTAAATTTTTTACTGTTATTACTAATATATATCCACGTGAAATCACTACATAAACTTTAATCATACAAAGTTTTAAACGTGTTCCGTATAAATTATTAAAAAATTTGGCACAAAAAACGTGGTGGAAACAGGTTTAATTAACGAAATTTGACAACATATTTAAGAATGTGAAGTTTCTAATCTCAATATTTCCATTTTTCGAACATTTGATTGAATTTTTGAACGTATTTTCTTTGCATTGAGCCGATCTATACTCGTATTTTTGCCATCCCGAATTTTTTCCGTTTGACGACTTACTAACAAGACTATGTACTTGAAAAGAGTAAAATTAAAACCCTCAAATTTGTCCTCTAGTTTACTTTGTATATACTTGAATGAGTCGATTGCTTTTTCATTTATAATTCTTTTTTCAGTCAAATATGTTATGAAATTTGTGTTTGGGCCTCTATATTATACATAATTAGTGTTTGAGTCTCAGAAGTTGTAAGCCCCTAGATTTTAAAATAGTATTTTTATAATTTTAAATTGCATTTATATATTTAAAATAAATTAATATAATTGTTAGGAATTTTTTTGGAATTTTTAATTAATTTATAAATAATTTTTAAATCAAAATATATTATTTTGTAATATTTAAATTTGTTTTAATATCGAATTACAATTTGTTGATTTATTTTAATTGCGGTTTACAAATTATAATTTGCAAACCGATAGGCGTGGGGTTATTTTGCAAAGCCCCAAACTATGGGGGTCTTGCTGCAAACCTACAGTCACCCCCCCACGACTTTCTCTCTCCTCTCTCACCTGCCCCCGACGACCGACGACCGAGCGGCGACCGCCACCGCGACACCGACCTAGCCCCCTTCTCACAGCCCTACCCTCTCTATAAATAGCCCCAGACCCAAACCCTAACCCTAATCTATTTTTCCGACCACCCAGCCCAGCCTAACCACCGCCTCCACTTCTCCTTCTCCGGCCACTTCACCTGAACCCTAGATCTAGGTTTCCCTTCACCACCGTCCACCTCCCGACGAGCCACCACCGCCAACCGACACGTCTCGACGCGCTGACCCCCGTTCCATTTTTCTTCGATGACGACGACGACCCCTCCGCCCTACAGCAACACTGTTCCTCGACTCGAAGTCGGATACGTACGTGTCACCATGCTTTTCCTTCTCCGATACGACTCGTATTCACATATGTGACTCGTCAGGACACGGGCAATGCGTAGGTAAGTCTGGACACGTCTAACTCGAGTCGTGCGTGTCGTGCACGACCCGGACACTTGGACTCGACCGTTCTTCGTGTCCTGGACTGTCAGGACACGAAGAATATGCTATCGGGTTTACAACTCGTTAACCTAAACCCTAATAAATTTAACTAAAACTTAACCCTAACAACTGACTCGGGCTGACCCCCTGGCCAGCCCGACCGCGCTAAACCCCCCTTGCCCCTGGCCGAGTTCGAGCCCCCCCTTTTCCTCTTCTTTTGTTTTGTTTTGTTTTTATTTTATTTTTATTATATATATGTATATATGTATATATGTATTTATATATATATATGTGTATATATGTATATGTATCTATATGTATATATATTATTATTATATATACTGTTATATATATATATATATATATATATATATATATATATATATATATATATATATATATATATATATATATATATATATATATATACTATATTTGTATATATATATATATATATATATATGTATATTTTATATTTAGTATTTTATATATATGTATATTTATTATATATGTATATATATCCATTATATATGTATATAAATATCTATATATTTATGTATATATATAATAGTATTTCTTGTATAAATATATATATATATTTTCAATTGCAATTTTAGTGCTAAATATTATTATATAAAATTTTACAAGTTATTTTATTATATAAATTTGTGACTTGTATATTTTAGCACTTTAAAATATATTTATGTATATATTACTGTATTTTATAATCATGGCCAATTGATGTCCAAACCTAGCATGGGTTTTTGGGCCCAATTGTGTCTAATATATTCAGAGTCTGTACAAGTCATATTGGACTTAATCATGGCTTTGAGTCCTGTATCTGGACTTCGGTTCAATTTCGAATACATGGACAAAATATTAAATGATTAATTAGTTATTTTCCAGAAACTGTTTCTTGCTGTTTTTGAATTTATATATATATTGTAATTGCTATAAAAATCTGGGAAAATTTGTGTTTAAATACTATGTTAATTTAGCTAATTTACTATAATTTTTTGTGTATTTAATAAGTACATTTGGTATTTTATAAAAATAGGAAAACAGAACTCATTTTCAGGATACATATGTTTGCTGATTTTTAATAAATATCTATGAGGGTTTATAAATTCCAGAAAAATTAGTATAAATTTTTATAATTAACAAGGATCATTTTGGTACTTTATCTTATGTAAAATTGAGCCTTTTGTCTATCCCAAAAATTATAGGAACAAAGGGTACAGTTTGATTTATTTATTGAATAATTACGACTTATAATATTTTGTGTTGTTTTGAGTTATTGAGATATTGGACCACCCCCTACACTAGTATAAAGACCCTGGAAAGTTAGTTTGGGTATTGTGTCATCCCACATTGGTCTTTTATGCTAAAGTCATCATTTGGCTAGGTGTCCAGTCAGAAATTCGTATCACACAACTAGTGTTTTAGTATTTAACTTAGTATGAAAACTATGTTTATGTATTATTTCTACAGTGACGAGTCACCAGGCATCTCTAGCATTTTTATCACTACCTTGCTTTGCTAAAGGCAAGTACCTCTACAAACTTTACATACTGCTATAACAATAAACTGTGATTTTCCAACCATATTAAATGCTGATCCTTTGGGTAGCAAGTTAAATTTTCACATGTTGTATTACTTTTAGTCTCTACCATGCTTAGGACAGTTTTTATATCTCTCACATGTTTAAACAACGGGTTAAGGGAAAACTGTTAGTAGTGTATGTGATCATGACCCCCTTCTCCGTATGTATTTACCGAGCACTGTTACATTCTATATGTAACCTTGTCGTATGTCTGATCCCGCATTTGTTTATGGACATACACCGATGCCATTAAGGGTACGTATGTACACTGCAGAAAATTGATATGTACCACTGTACATCCTGATTACCTATTGACTGATCACTCACCTACTACAGTTTTAAACTTTAAAACAAATAATTATTGCCACGATAAAATATATCTAAAACTGGATAAAACAAGATTTTTCATTTTATCTCTTTCCATCACATGATCAGTATTATATGTTTGTTAGATTCAGTACTTGCTTCCGTCCTGACAGGATAACGTTGTAGGTATACTTACTGAGGTGGAGTTGCTTTGTGATTCCTATTATGGAGTTGCTGCCGAGGACCAGGCTTTATCTTACGGGGATGTACTTGCGGGGAAACTCATCTAGTTGTCTATTTACTTTGGACTTTTGAGAGTAGTCATGTATTAGACTATATATTTTATGACTGGACCTGTATCCAGCTTTATATTTTGGACTTGTACTTGGATCTTATTGATATACGAGACAACTTTTGTGTTTGGAACATTTACGACTCTTTATTACATATAGAACTGTTAGCACATTTTAGTCTTATCTTGTTATCTTTAGAACATCTTACTACGCCTTATCTCAAGCGTAGGCTGGACATGACTCGGTCCGGCCCAACAATTTGGGTAGCGGATCGTGACAAGTTTTTAGTGGTGGCCCATGAAGGTCCTGACTAAATTATTTGGTTACGTTATTGTACCAAGCATGCCTGCAATTAGGAACTTAAGGTAACTAGACAACATTAGGAATGACGCTTAGAACACCTAGATGAATACAAGGATTGCAACATAGGAAACGCATCACATGCTCGTTATTACAAAATTGGATTTCCTTGTTGTTTATGATTGTTTACTTAAAAGAGTCCTTATAAGTCCTTTTTATTTATTTAGATGGTGCTCACCCGCTCATCCCAGTATGTCACACCTGAGAATGGCATACTTCCCATCCAGTCGGTTGACCAGTTGACCGATACACCTCCACCTACCATATTCCCCCACTCCACAAATCTACCAACCCAAATGCCTAAACCACCTTCCACATCACAGACCCAGCAGGACCCGATACTCCTACCACCACCTATACTTTACCTACCCAGGCTTCCGTCACACTCGATGGGAACTAATTGCTCACTATGATCCATGTCACCCTCATGTCCCGTATTTCCAGTATTTCGTAATTATACTCGTATCTGGATTTGGCATGTATTTTTATTTTTTTTCTTAACTTGTGGAATTTTGGTGTTTCTCGTATTTCGGGTTTTAACATGGCTCGGTTTTAATTGGGATGGTTTGGTTTGGTTTGGTTTATTATGTATTGGAACACCTTAGCCTATGCTCCACCCACAACACACCACATCCCACCCTCTTTAAAACTCCACCAACTTTTTTTCTCTCCTCATAAACCTCCATTAATTTCTTCTTCTCCTTCCTCTACACAACACTCTTCTCCTTCCTCTACACAACACCAACCCTTAGGCAAGTGCACCTTGCCACCACATGAGAACCCTATTTTACTTGTCCATTTGATAGATTAGGATATGGTGATCAACATTAGAACTTGGTATTTTGTGGTTTGGAGTCTCCATTGTTCTAGATCTAATTTTACCTATTTTCGGTTTTGCATGGTTTTGATCTATTTAGGTTGGATTTTTATGGGTTTTGATGTTTCCATGTGGAAGAGAGTTCAATTCTACCCTGGTTGGAGCTTTGGAAATCCGGATTTGGAGTTCGGATGGCCAAGTTGTGATGCTTTGAAGTTTTGGGAGCCATGAGAGCTTCTTCTCAGCCATGGAGAAGAAGACCCTTTCCTCTGCGTGCGTGTTTTTACGCGTACGCAGCTCTCCTGCGTGCGTGCTTTTGTGCGTACGCAGCTCCTCTGCGTGCGTGTTTTTACGCGTACGCAGCTCTCCTGCGTGCGTGACTTTTCTCGTACGCAGCTCTCCTGCGTGCGTGACTTGTCTCGTACGCAGCTCTCCTGCGTGCATGACTTTTCTCATACGCAGCTCTCCTGCGTGCGTAACTTTTCTCGTACGCAGCTCTCCTGCATGCGTGATTTTTTTCGTACGCAGCTCTCCTGCGTGCGTGACTTTTCTTGTACGCAGCTCTCCTGCGTGCGTGACTTTTCTCGTACGCAGCTCTCCTGCGTGCGTGACTTTTCTCGTACGCAGCTCTCCTGCGTGCGTGACTTTTCGCGTACGCCGCTCTCCTGCGTGCGTGCTTTCGTGCGTACGCTGTGCGTGCCCTTGTGCGTACGCTGCACCCTGAACCCCTTACTTAACCCATTGGCTCTTGGAGTTTTGGTCTTATTTCTTTAAGCTTGGCTCTTCTATAGCCCTGTATATTGATATTTTATTAGATATTTTACGCCCTTTTGTCATAAACTTGATTTTACTTAATATGTTTGGAATGACTATTGTACATGGCATGGTATGACAAAAAACTAGCATAACACGACAGTGACCCATAGTGGTGCACTCCTGACATGACCAACCTGACATGATAGTGGCCCGTCGTGGCGCACTCCCGATAAGTACCCTGACATGATTTATCTTAATGCTGTTGCGACGGCTAATTAACTTGACTTACCTTGACACCGTGGGTAGTTCTTTCTTGCTTGCTTGTTAAATCCACTTGTCCTGTCTTGCATCATGTCTAGGATGGGACTCCTGAGTACCACGGTCAGGAGTACCTACTAAAATAGATTAAGGTTAATAACTAGAATAACACATTAGTCATGAAGAGATGACACAGCTACAGGCAATCCCGTTACCTGGGCGCTCTTGGGATCTGTAGCCTGCCGTCGAGTAGGGCACATTTCCAGCACACCGTCGCGTGTTGCACCCTCTATGTCACCTAAGGGTATATTTGTCTCCCGGGCGATGTACCCACCTGAATTCAACCCCTAATTTTCGACCTGGGTAACCTGGATGGTCTGCAGGGCTTGTGGCTGTGGAACAATCTCACTGCATCTTGTTAGTAATTAGGCCTGTGATAACCCTAGTTAGTTAAAGTAGTAAGCCGTAGCGTCTGCTTGGCCGTGATTGATTGAATGAGGTATAACCAGTTTAGCCATGTCTTGATCCAGTACAAGATTGCTCCCTGCCTTAATTTCTTGCATTATTATCTTGCCGATAAATGGTGGGAAACCAAGTTCTGTTCAGACGAAGGGTTACAACCCTGGTCCTTGTTTGGTTTACGGGTTGTAACCTGGCTATCGGAATAGTTCTATGGTTATCTCGTCGTATATCACCCTGCCATGTTTTCGTAAGTTTTAATTTTAATATTAGATTTCTTGTGCTGATTGCTGGCTTTTGTTCTTATTTCGTGGCCCCCTTGTGGCACTTGCTCTTTCTGGGGTTGACCCAGCTGGTTTTGTGTGGCCAGATTTTGGAGCAGCTCCCGAGGATCTACCAAGCTTCCAGCCCAATGGTGGCGACTAGAAGGAACCTGGGCTACGAGTGGGTTTTCTATTTTGTTTCGCTCACTCTACTGTAAAATTATTCTTTTGAGGCGTTTAGCCGACGAGCACCTGTTAGCTCGATGCACTTTTACTTACTGTCTGCCTACGGGCTGTAAACATGATTAACAAATCCTAGGGTTGATCATGTACGACTAAACTCTTGCTAGTCCTAACATTTTGTAACGACTAGCTTCATGATCAGCTGAATATGTAATAGTTGGGACGCCTTATTATTGTATATTTAATGATCATACATCTTGCGACCTTACTTACCTGCTTGTGATTGAGACATTAGGCTTGTTCATGACCATAAGAGACTGTTGGCTTGTAGTAAACCCTCATATATCTTGACAGTCGTGACCGTATATCGAGGTGGTTTCCATTTCAATATACGTAGCTGGCTATGTCCGCCCCCGCTCTCCAGTATTCTGGTTCTGGGGCGTGACAATCCAGGGGTTCCTAACGACCCATCAGGAGCAGACCACCCTACTCCGTCAGAGCATGGAGCGTTCTGAGGAGCGTACCGTGGTCCCACCACCTATAAAGCCATGGCAGAGAGCGGGTACAATCAAGGACTTCATGGGTCTGAACCCCAAGGAGTTCTTAGGGACTGACGGCATCGTAGTAGCAGATGACTGGCTAGACTCAGTAGAGAGGAAGCTCCTTGGAGCTAGGTTGCCGAGTGACCTCCATGTCGAGGCAGCGAGATTTCTGCTGATAGACTTGGCAGGAGTTTGGTTCCGAAATGAGCCGCTATTCGCGAGAGGAAAGGCCACTTGGGATCAGTTCAAGACCCAGTTCAAGAAGAAATTCTTCTCGACCACCGCTAGGGTAGCCATGGGGCTACGATTTCAGAACATCCAGCAGGGGAACCATTCTGTTGACGAGTATGCAGCGGAGTTTAGTCGTTTGAGCCGTTTCACTCCTAGTCTAGTTGCAGACCCAGAAAAGATGACACGTAGGTTTTGCCATGGGCTAGTTCCAGACATTGGCATTCTTATAGTGGCGAACGGTACGACTGACTGCTACCAGAGCCTAGACTTGGCCCGGACTATAGAGGAGCGTCTTGTCTTACAAGAGGCCGGCTTCTGTACACCTCAAGGGACCATCCATGCGTCAGGCTTTCCAATCGAGAGCACCGATGCCGCACCAGCAGACATACCGTCCTCCCGTACCACATCACCCGACCCCACCAGTTAGAGCCCCGGGACCTCGGCAGTAGAAGGGAGCTTTGTGTGTATTCTGTAGGAGGACAGGCCATGACACCATCGTCTGTAGGAAGAGGTTAGGGCAGTGTTTAGCTTGTGGGTCTACCACCCATCAGCTTTGGGATTGCCCAGTAGCGAGGGTACCAGGTGCCGGACCACCGACTAGAGGACCGCCGCTTCCGACTCAGCAGCAGAGGTTTGGGCAACATCTGCAGCAGCAGAAGGAACCCCAGGGAAAGGCTTATAGCCTAGCTCTTGAGCCGGAGCCGGAGCAGATTTCGGAGCCAGATTATTTGGCTGGCGTCATCACATGTCATGTTTATTTGCATACTTTTCTAGCTCTATGCTTGTTTGATTCTGGTGCATCATATAGCTTCCTGTCATTAGAGTTTTTGCATAAACACCACTTAGTAGCTACACCTACCGAGGAGATGAGTAGAGTAATGACGGGAGGCGGACCAATGCCTATTAGAGCTATCTATAGATGCTCTATTACTATAGCTGGGAGAGAGTTTAGGGGACGATTCTTTGTGATGCCACTCCCCGAGTATGATATCATATTAGGGATGGACTGGCGTAGCTATGCCCATGCAGCTATAAACTGTCATGAGAGTAGTATTCTGTTCAGTCCCCCAGGCACGGCACCATTCAGTGTCAGGAGGATAGGGCCGGAGATCAGCCTAGAGCCGAACTGTTGTGCGACAGTTGGGGAGATAACACCGCCACACCCTATCATTAGGGAGTTTATGGATGTATTCCCAAAGAATCTTCCAGGACTTCCGCCTGACAGAGATGTAGAGTTCACTATAGATTTAGTACCGGGTTCATCACCAGTATCCCGGGCTTGTTATAGAGTGAACCCCAAGGAGGCCGTAGAGATGAAGGAACAGATTGATGACCTGTTGAAAAGGATTTCATTCAATCTAGTGCTTCTCCATAGGGAGCGCCAGTGCTCTTTATGCCTAAGAAGGATGGTACAGTTCGGTTGTGCATTGACTACCGGGCGTTGAATACCATCACCATTAAGAACAAATATCCTCTGCCCAGGATAGATGATTTGTTCGACCAGTTGAGTGGGGCGAAGGTGTTTTCCAGGATAGATTTGAGATCCGGTTACCACCAGGTGAAAGTCAGGGCTGCAGACATCCAGAAGACGGCGTTCAACACGAAGTACGAACAGTACGAGTTTTTGGTGATGCCATTTGGTCTCACAAATGCACCAGCTGTCTTTATAAACTTGATGAATAAGACATTTCACCAGTATCTGGATAAGTTCGTCGTAGTATTTATCGACGACATCCTGATATACTCGAAAATGCCGGAGGAGCACGCAGAGCACTTGCGGACAGTTTTGGAGATTCTGAGGCAGGAGAGGTTGTATGCCAAATTGTCAAAGTATGAGTTCTTTTTGGACCGAGTGGAGTTTCTCGGTCATGTAGTTACTGGAGAGGGGATCTCAGTGGATCCCAGAAAGATTGCTGCCGTTGAGACATGGAAGGCTCCGACATCAGTTTCAGAGATCAGGAACTTTCTGGGTTTAGCCGGCTATTATAGGAAGTTCGTCCAGGACTTTGCTAGGATAGCTGAACCCATAAAAAAACTGACGCAGAAGGACGCAGAGTACATCTGGTCAGAGGACTGTCAGGCAGCATTTGAGGAGCTGAAGAGGAGGCTGACGACCGCTCCAGTTCTGAAGTTACCTTCAGGAGGTTTCACCATATACAACGATGCTTCGAAAAGGGGATAGGATGTGTCCTACAGCAGCATGGGAAAGTGATTGCTTATGTATCTAGGCAATTACGGACTCATGAGCGGAACTATCCTACCTATGACCTAGAGTTAGCTGCGGTGATATTTGTACTCAAGTTGTGAAAACACTACTTATACGGAGAGCATGTGGAAATCTTTACTGACCACAAGAGCTTGAAGTATGTGTTCACGCAGAAAGAGCTGAACATGAGGCAAAGACGATGGTTGGAGTTGATGAAGGACTTCGACATCGATTTACAGTATCACCCCGGGAAGGCAAATGTGGTGGCAGATGCGCTGAGCAGGCATCCGATGGCATGGTATCTGATGATAGATCGACATTTGCGGGAAGATCTGGAGAAGCTCGGTATCGAGATAGTTCGGCCAGGATTAGTGATACGGATGATGGCGCTTGACATTCAGTCAAATTTAATAGAGCAGATCAAGGAGGCACAGTCTACAGATGAGAGCCTTCGCAGACTTTGAGCCCAGGCTTTAGCTGGATTGCTGGATGACTTCACCATAGCAGAGAATGGATCCTTGAGGCATGGCAGCCGGTTGTGCGTGCCGAAGGGAGAGCTGATAGAGGCAGTCTTGTAGAAGGCGCACCGATCGAGATATTCTATTCATCCTGGTGCCAACAAGATATACCATGACTTGCGGGAACATCTTTGGTGGCACGAGATGAAGAGAGATGTATCACGTTTCATTTCGAGATGTCTAGTTTGCAAGCAGGTCAAGACGGAGCGCCAGAGGCCAGCTGGTCTATTGCAGCCGTTACCCATTCTCGAGTGAAAGTGGAAACACATTACGATGGACTTCGTATCAGGGCTTCCTCGTTCCCAAGGAGGGAAGGATGCCATTTGGGTCATCGTGGACAGGCTGACGAAGTGTGCGCACTTCATACCCTTCAAGGTGGGGCTTTCCACCGAGAAGTTAGCGGAGCTATACATACAGTAGATAGTTCGCTTGCACGGAGTACCAGTGAGCATCGTGTCGGACCGAGACAACAGATTCACGTCCCACTACTGGAGGAGCTTGCAGGAAGAGTTGGGCAGTCGGCTCAAGTTCAGTACAGCGTACCACCCGCAGACAGATGGGCAGTCCGAGAGGATGATACAGACACTAGAAGACATGCTGAGGACTTGTGTGCTGGACTTTGGCAGATCATGGGAGAGCTATCTGTACTTGGTAGAGTTTTTATACAACAACAGCTACTAAGCCAGCATCGGTATGTCTCCTTTCGAGGCACTATATGGACGACGATGCCGTACACCGCTCTTTTGGGATGATATTGGGGACAGAGTTATGCTTGGGCCAGCGATGATCACGGATGCAGCAGAGAAGGTCGGGATGATTAGAGACAGGCTCAGAGTCGCTCAGGACAGGCAGAAACATAGGGCCGATGCTAGTCGCAGACCGATGGAGTTTGCTGACGGAGATATGGTGCTAGTGAAGATATCACCTACTAGAGGGACGATCCGGTTCGGACGAGGAGGCAAGTTGAGCCCCAGATACATCGGGCCATTCAAGATACTTAGCAGGATCGGAGAGGTAGCTTACAGGATTGCACTTCCACCCAATATAGCAGGAGTTCACGATGTCTTTCATGTGTCTCAGCTGAGGAGATATATTCCGGACCCCAGCCATGTGCTAGATCATTCAGAGTTGGAGATCGGACCGAGCCTTGCAGTTGCGGAGCAGCCAGTGGAGATATTAGACAGGAGGGAGAAGAGGCTGAGGAACAAAGTAATACCCTTAGTACAAGTAGCTTGGAGCCGTTACTCCCCGGGTGAATCTACTTGGGAGAGGGAGTCGGACATGAGGGAGAGATATCCTTACTTGTTCGACCTAACAGCTGCGAGGGAACCACCCGTTCCCGCTTGATACCTTAGAGGTTAGTCTTAATCATAAGCCTTAGTCATTCTTTGCATTGTTTGTTATATTAGAATGTTTGTAGAGTTTTCTATCCTTGTGAATTTCGAGGACAAAATTTTTCAAGGAGGGAAAATTTGTAAGTCCCTAGATTTCAAAATAGTATTTTTATAATTTTAAATTGTATTTATATATTTTAAAAAAATTAATATAATTGTTAGGAATTTTTCTAGAATTTTTAATTAATTTTTAAATAATTTTTAAATAAAAATATTTTATTTTGTAATATTTAAATTTATTTTAACATCGAATTACAATTTGTTGATTTGTTTTAATTGCGGTTTGCAAATTGTAATTTGCAAACTGATAGGCGAGGGGTTGTTTTGCAAAGCCCCAAACTATGCGGGCCTTGCTGCAAAACCTACAGTCACCCCCCCACGACGTTCTCTCTCCTCTCTCACCTGCCCCCGACGACCGACGACCGAGCGGCGACCGCCACCGCGACACCGACCTAGCCCCCTTCTCACCGCCCTACTCTATCTATAAATAGCCCCAGACCCAAACCCTAACCCTAATCTATTTTTTCGACCACCCAGCCCAGCCTAACCATCGCCTCCACTTCTCCTTCTCCGGCCACTTCGCCTGAACCCTAGATCTAGGTTTCCCTTCACCACCGTCCACCTCCCGACGAGCCACCACCGCCAACCGACACGTCTCGACGCGCTGACCCCCGTTCCATTTTTCTCCGACGACGACGACGACGACCCCTCCGCCCTACAGCAACACAGTTGCTTGACTCGAAGTCGGACACGTACGTGTCACCATGCTTTTCCTTCTCCGATACGACTCGTATTCACATATGTGACTCGCCAGGACACGGGCAATGCGTAGGTAAGTCTGGACACGTCTAACTCGAGTCGTGCGTGTGGTGTACGACCCGGACACTTGGACTCGACCGTTCTTCGTGTCCTTGACTGTCAGGATACGAAGAATATGCTATCGGGTTTACAACCCGTTAACCTAAACCCTAATAAATTTAACTAAAACCTAACCCTAACAACTGACCTGGGCTAACCCCTGGCCAGCCCGACCGCGCTAAACCCCCTTGCCCCTGGCGAGTCGAGCCCCCCTTTTTCTCTTCTGTTTTTTGTTTTATTTTTATTTTATTTTTATTATATTTTTTTATATATATGTATATATATATTATAATATATGATATATTATAATATAGATATATATATATATATATCTATATATATATATATAAATATATATATATATATATATGTATAGTCTATATGTTTATATTATATATATAATGTATATAATATATATATATATATATTATATAGATATATCTAGATATATAGATATATTATATATAATATATATATAATAATATATAAAATATATATATATATATATAATATATATAATATATATATATAGATATATATATATATATATATATAATATATAGATATATATATAAAATATATATATATATATATATAGATACAATTAATATTATATATATATATATATATATTAATATATATAATATATATAAATATATAATATCTATATATCTATATATATATATATTATATATATATATATAGATATATATATATATATACATATATATATATATTTTATATATATATATATATATATAATAGATATATATTATATATATAATATATATATATATATATATTCTATAATATATATATATATAAATATATATATAATATATATATATATATCTATAGATCTATTATATATATATCTATATTAATATATATATATATATATACATATATATATATATATATATTTTTATATATATTATATATCTATATATATATATATATATATATATATATTAACATATATATATATAATATATATATATATATATATATATATATATATATATATTAATATATATATAATATATATATATTATATATATATAGATATACTATATTTGTATATATTATGTATTTATATTTAGTATTTTATATATGTATATTTATTATATATGTATATATATCCATTATATGTATATAAATATCTATATATTTATGTATATATATAATAGTATTAAAAAATATATATAATAGTATTTGTTGTATAAATATGTATATATTTCAAATGCAATTATAGTGCTAAATATTATTATGTAAAATTTTACAAGTTATTTTATTATATAAATTTGTGACTTGTATATTTTAGCAGTTTAAAATATATTTCTGTATATATTACTGTATTTTATAATCATGGCCAATTGATGTCCAAACCTAGCATGGGTTTTTGGGCTCAATTGTGTCTAATAAATTCAGAGTCTGTACAAGTCATATTGGACTTGATTCATGGCTTTGGCTCCTGTATCTGGACTTCGGTTCAATTTCGAATACATAGACAGAATATTAAATAATTAATTAGTTATTTTCCAGAAACTGTTGCATGTGGTTTTTGAATTTTTATATATATTATAATTACTATAAAAATCTAGGAAAAATTGTATTTAAATACTATGTTAATTTAGATAATTTATAACAATTTTTCCAGCATTTAATAAGTATTTTGTTATTTTATAAAAATAGGAAAACATAACTCATTTTCAGGATACATATGTTTGCTGATTTTTAATAAATATCTATGAGGGTTTATAAATTTCCGAAAAATTAGTATAAATTTCTATAATTAACAAGGATCATTTTGGTTCTTTATTTTACGTAAAATTGAGCTTTTTGTCTATCACAAAAATTATAGGAACAAAGGGTACAGTTTGATTTATTTATTGAATAATTACGACTTATAATATTTTGTGTTGTTTTGAGTTATTGAGATATTGGACCACCCCCTACACTAGTATAAAGACCCTGGAAAGTTATTTTGGGTATTGTGTCACCCCACATTGGTCTTCTATGCTAAAGTTATCATTTGGCTAGGTGTCAAGTCAGAAAGTCGTATCATACAACTAGTGTTTTAGTATTTAACTTAGTATGAAAACTATGTTTATGTATTATTTCTACAGTGACGAGTCACCAGGCATCTCTAGCATTTCTATCACTACCTTGCTTTGCTAAAGGCAAGTACCTCTACAAACTTTACATACTGCTATAACAATAAACTGTGATTTCCAACCATGTTAAATGCTGATCTTTGGGGTAGCAAGTTAAATTTTCACATGTTGTATTACTTTTAGTCTCTACCATGCTTAGGACAGTTTTCATATCTCTCACATGTTTAAACAACGGGTTAAGGGAAAACTGTTAGTAGTGTACGTGATCATGACCCCCTTCTCCGTATGTATTTACCGAGCACTATTATATTCTATATGTTACCTTGTCGTATGTCTGATCCCTCGTTTGTGTATGGACATACACCGATGCTGTTAAGGGTACGTATGTACACTTCAAAAAATTGATATGTACCACTGTATATCCTAATTACCTATTGACTGATCACTCACCTACTACAGTTTTAAACTTTAAAACAAATAATTATTGCCATGATGAAATATATCTAAAACTGGATAAAACAAGATTTGTCATTTTATCTCTTTCCATCACATGATCAGTATTATATGTTTGTTAGATTCAGTACTTGTTCCCGTCCTGACAGGATAACGTTGTAGGTATACTTACTGAGGAGGAGTTCCTTTGTGATTCCTATTAGGGAGTTGCTGTCGAGGACCAGGCTTTATCTTACGAGGATGTACCTGCGGAGAAACTCGTCTAGTTGTCTATTTACTTTGGACTTTTGAGAGTAGTCATGTATTAGACTATTTATTTTGTGACTGGATCTATATCCAGCTTTACATTTTGGACTTGTACTTGGATCTTATTGATATACGAGACGACTTTTGTGTTTGGGACATTTACGACTCTTTATTACATATAGAACTATTAGCACATTTTAGTCTTATCTTGTTATCTTTAGAACAGCTTACTACGCTTTATCTCAAGCGTAGGCTGGACATGACTCGGCCCGGCCCAACAATTTGGGTAGCGGATCATGACAGAAGTGTAACAAAAATAATTAGTAACACTTTTTGTGACACTTTTGAAATATTAGTGGCACTTTTCAGACCCAAATACTAATTATGTATAATATGGAGACCCAAACATAAATTTTGAAACTTATTTGAGACCCAAAGTCTAAATATCCCTATTATTTTTATACTAGTTGTTGTAATTAAAATTTTTAATGAAAAATACATAAAATAATTAGTCACATATAGATGGATTTGACGGCAAGAATTTGACGCTGGCAGCATAATCAATTCTATGACATAACAAGTCATTGATGGGGATATCGTCACAGATATGTGGATTTGCTGTAACAAGATTTGTTAATTGAAAAATAGATAAAATAGTTAGTCGCTTGCAGCCGAAACTAAATTGAGTTAACAAAATATTATATTGCATTAAATCCCAGCTTCTTCACCAGAATATTCTTCGGCGAAAGATACAAGGGGAGAAAAAAAACTGTAAAAAACTAAAAAAATAGAAAAAGAAGAGGTCTACGTAGACCCCTCACTAGCCTCGCAGAGGACCTCCGTAAGGTCCTGCAGGGTGCGCACACCCGCCCTATGGCACAGGCGGCGTAACCCTTCCCTCTTCTCCAGAGAATTCCTTTCCTCCGGAGTGATTGACAACAGGTCAAAGTTTGGCGCCGGATCAAGAGGTCGAGCAATGACCTCCAATGACAACCTGCAGGAGGTCAGGAAGTCTGCAGCCTCTGTCGGCCAGTCATGGGCCGGAGGTGGCACAGAGGGTGCTCCATGCGGAGAGGCTAGATGACGACGGAAAGAAGACTCTGGCCATGGTTTCCAACCAGAAGATTTTTTTTGGAGCCATGTTAAATGTGCAACCTACCCAAATGAATGGGGACCCCTATGTATATATATACACGTTCCTAACCGACTCTTCTTATTCCTTATTGGAAGTTGGGGATATTCAATGACCTCCAGCGACTCTTCTTATTCTCTGACAACGACCTATTTGTTGTGTAATATAGGGTCAAGCAACACGTTTGACCATTATTTATGATACAAACAATTGGAAAACATGGGGATTATCATTTTTTGGGTATCATTTTTCATCAAATGTAAGTCCCAGCTTGATTGGTTGTGCTGTTTGGCTTTTACATGGAAGGCCTAAGTTCGAGTTTGGTGTGTGGGTTGTGTAGAATTTTTCTATTGTTATCATTTTTTGGGTGCTATTATATGCTTTTAACTTAGTATAGAACAATTTGGCACGGATAATGGCCATTCTCCGTGCTTCTAACACGAAGAATGGCCATTCTCCGTGCTTCTAACACGAAGAATGTCCATTTTCTGTGCTTCTAACACGGAAAATGTCCGTTCTCCGTGCTTATAACACCGAGAATGGCCATTCTCCGTGGTTTTAACACGGAGATTGGCTATTCTCTGTGCTTTTAACAAAGTATAGTACATTTAGGACAGAAAATATTCAAGTATATACAAAATATTAACCCTAATTTATTATTTAGAGTCCAATCTATATAAAGATTTAATGTAATACAAATAAAATTAACAACCTAATATTATAAAAATTAAGAATTCTAATTATAATCAAATTTAATTTGTTCTAATACACAAAAAAAAAATCTGAGTATGATTAATCTAAACTAATTTTGAGTTATTTTCTTTTTCAGCCTATAATAATACAAGAACCTTGTTAAAAATGTGGAAACACATTTTTTGATCCTAGCCAACACATTTAGCTCGCATCATAAACATTTATGACGCTGTTAAAAATATTAGATTCAATCATAATCCCATATAAATTGGTTTTGAAGGCTGGTGAAGATGAATAGTTTGGCTGTTTGGCTGTATAAATAGATTAAAGGGTTGTGAAAAAGAAAACAATTTTTTTGTATCTTCTCCGGGCCACTCTTCTTGTATAAATGTCTATCGATCACCAGTAATTATTGTGAATGGCATTGATACCATAAATATGAGTAGAATTTGTATCGCTAAAATTTATCTTGAAGAATGTAAAATGTCATCACTATGTGGAAAAATATCAAAATCTCCTGTATATGATTACACTGAGATGTTGTATTAATGTTAAGATACTTATATCATATAAATATGAAAAATACAAATAAATGCATGCATGCATGCTAATGTCAGAAGAACCATTCACCCCAGGACTGATTGATGAGATCTAAATCACTATATATCTCGTATCCACGTTTTCCTGGGATTACATCATCAAAGGTTCGTTTAAACGTCTGTATTAAATCACAAATTTTTTTGAGGTCGTCGTTGAAGTGCACGTTGAAGCAACCATGTATGTCGAGCATGCGAAGACCCTTACAGTTGCATATAATAGATCGCAGCGTGTCTCCATTGAACATGTCTCTAGGTGCTTGAGATGCGACATCGAATCGGCAACGGCCTTTCCCTCTGTCTCGTTCAACTTGTTCAGCACGAAACTGTTCCTGACCATGAAATATGGAGGGGGCATGTTCCTCCTCAGCTTGACCAGACAGTGGCAATACTTGCCGGCAAAAAATATTCCAGTCGACTTGATATAGAGGCAGTAGCTAATGTCAAGTTCTTCCTTCACCGAAAGAAACTCCAAGTGTCTCACGAAAGTTTCATCAGTCACGTTGCACTTCGGAATGCGCAGCACCCTTAAAATTTTTCCACTATATTATTAAAAGGGGAAAACATCAATAGAAATTAACAAAGTATACGTAAAATTTTGTAATAGAAAAAATAAAGTATTAGAATAAGACAAAATAAAATTTTGTACAGGTCTTAAACATGGAAAAGAGAAGGCGGCTTCGTCAAGCTTGTACGCGGAGAAGGACAGTAGAATTCCTCCACTGCGAGCCACGAGCTTCTTTACGGTCAAACTAATCTTAGCGATTCGCTGGGCCCTCCGGCACCACTGTTCCAAGTCCACGTTGGACCAATAGTCTAAGGGACCGTTGAGCGCCTTCCACCACGAACGACAAACTGGGGCCATGTTGCACATGACCTCGTCCGCCGGCATCCCCGACAGTACCAGTATCATCGAGAGAATCTCCGTAGGGATGACGGCCCATCCGATGTAGTTGATCTTGCTCTTGCTCCTCTCCATTACGACCCTTTTTCTTCTCTCCTTTGTTTCTCTATAGTCGGATGGGTTCTTTTCTTTGGAAAAGGCTATTTAACCCGCTCATTTTGGGGGTGTAACCCGCTCGTGGAGGAAAGTGACCGAACAAGAAAAAGACTATTTGGAAATAACAGTAATACCACTGTATTAATATTAGTTTCAATTATATTATAAAATTTAAATTAACAGAAATGTCACTGCAGATTTAATATTAATGCTAGTTCCAATAATATTATAGATTTTAAATAAAAAGAATGGAATTTTAACTTTAACTACTTTTAAGTTGTGAATTTAAATCTAAGTTTAAATGTTAAATAAAAAACTAATTTAAATTTTAGTATTAATATTAGTTTCAATAATATTATAAATTTTAAATTAAAAGAAACACCACTATATTAGAAACCTAGCTTATCACGCCCCGCTCTCGTAGGAGCGAACGTCCTCGCTAAGGCGTGATGCCACGTGAGCCTAGATTACGCTCACGCAAGGCAGGTCCATAAAGGCCGATTACAGGCTAAGCGATGGAATCGTCGCACAGAAGTCCCAAGCAGAAATATTGAATAACAGCAGCGAAAAATTAAATGCAAAACACAAGTCATTCAAAATGCTCTTATTGATATTGAAACAAAGATTACAATTGTGGCGCGAGGCCAAGATAACAATCACTCAAGCTCACTCTTCTCATATTACAAGTCACTCTGCTCTCTCTCATCTCTCAATACAATTTGAGTAGACCAGTGGAACCTTCTTATAGGCGATATCCATACATTATGTCCCGTGTAAGTCCAGTCTTCAATGCGCCCGTGCACCTCGAAATGCCAAAGAACTCCACGTCTCGACGCATCCAAGCGAGCTCCGCCCCGAGCAAGCAGGTACCTATCACTTGCACATAAAATTAGTGTTGTGTCATTACTCAACTATTCTAGTGGAGTGAGCTCCTCACCCACCCATACAAAACCAACACATTACTTTACTTTTGTGCAATTTCTCTTATGATTGTCTTTCTAGTCTTGCCTTTGGATCAATTTTAATTAAGACATAGACATCTTGGTCTATTTGTGTCTCTAAACCGTTCGTCGGGCTAACGCATCGATAACTTTCTTATCCTTGCCTCTAGACCATTCTCGTGCTTGCAACTTCAACTTATCGACTCATACTTGCCCTATGGCCTATACTCTGGGATGCAACGACATGATTCATGTCAATGACTTGGTTCTTACTTGAACATTGAGGCCGTGCCTCGCAACTTAGCATGACTTAACCAAACTTGCCTTACGACCCTTCTTGACTTAACTGATGACTCAATCCCGATTTACGCAACTCTATGCCATCGACTTAATACTCGATGCTACATTCGTGCCGAGGCACGTGTCCTTGATATAGCCAAATCTTAGGTTTCTTAAGACTTGTGATGCACCCGTGTATACTATATTTACTTCATGCATGCCATGCTTGCACTTTCCTTGATTTGACCGACACTGTGCATGCGAATTGCTGCTTAGCACACCTACTTGACTTATATGAAAGATCACTTACAATTCAAGCCATCTTGGACATGTAGGTGGTGTAAGACGAGGCCCTTGCAGCTAAGGGTAGCTAGCCCTGCTCAAGTCCTCGAATTATCACCGGTGGCGTGGTCTTGCCTGCCTACCTTGCTCCCCTCCTAGGCCGATACGGTCCTGTGGCCGCAGCTTTCCGAATCGAGGGTACAAAACCTTGTCGACAAGTTGTCCATGACCATGCACCTACGAGAACTCCTAGACTCAACATAAATGCATGGCCTAGCCGTCAAAACTTAGCTTCCTTAGCTTGACTTCTTTTGCAGAGCCCAAACCAGGGTTGCCTCGGCGACTGACCTACAGTCCCGTCATGCTCCTCCTCGGCGACTGACTTTAAAACCCGTAACTTTTATATTTTTATTATAAAATTATGTGTGATTGCTATTATTATTAATATCAGTTAAATCAAAAATTATTTAAAAAAAAAAAACTAACCTTGGACTTTTGATTGTCAGGCCCAGACCCGAACCCATTTTAAACCTAAAAACATTTTTTTTAATTAATTTAGAGTTACAAATTATTAGTTGCAATTATCTAAATGATATTACAATCTGTTAATCCAAAATTTTCTCTAATCATGATTTAAAGCCCAACTATCTTTTTCTTAAAAAAAAACAATTGGTTAATATATTACTTAAAGCCCACTAGTAATACCCATAAAACCTTTAAGCATTGTAAACCCATTAACCTTTCTTTATAACTCTTTGTGTGAGAGAGAGTGAGACATTAAGTCTCATTTCAACTCTCTGTTGGTAATTCTCTGGAAACCGAAGTCTCTTCGGTTGGCCGACCCTCCCTCGGTGTAACCGCTAGTAACCGGCGACCGACCACCTTCCGGCCGGTCATGGCTCTCCAACTCCGGTAACCCTTCTTCCCCTTCCTATATATAAACTCCACTTCCAAATCCTTCACCACCATTCCATTCTCCATCTTTCCCAAACTTCTACTCCAAATCCCTAACCCCCAACTCCGAGCTCGATGCCGAGCCCACCGTCGGCCGACCCCTAGGCCGATCCCCCACCGGGCCACCCGACCGGCGCACCCTAGGCCGGCCATCCGCCGCCGCTCCCCGGCGCCCGACCCCTGATTCTGAGGCTGTCGCCCGCCGTCCGGCGACCGTACCTCTCGGTGTGCCCCAGGCCGACCGCCCTGTGCGCGCCCTCCGGCACCGACGCCCCTTCGTCGCTGTCCGATCCACCTCGGCTCCGCCTCCAGCGGCTCTGTCCCGAGCTCCGCTGCCTTCCGCGAGTTTTCCGTGCTTCCCACGGGTTCTGTTTCCGTTGTCTGCACTCTCGGTCGTGGTTCCCGTGGACCGTTGCTTTCCAATTTCGTTCCCGAGTTTTGTCCCGCGGCTCTCCGACCAACGGACATGGGTAATTTCTATTAATCACAGTAGTTCGTCTCTCCCCGTCTTAGTCGATGATGATTCTTGGTCTCCGATCCCACAACGGGATTCGGCTGTATTCTCAGTATTTCCGGGACTCATTCCAGAATGAGTTTTGGTTGGTTCATTTGGTGGTTTCTCGAAATTTCGAGTTAGTTTTGTAGTTCTGTTAGTTTTTGATTAATATCGGAATTTCCAAAATTGGTAGTTCTGAGAGCTTTGGTTTTGTTCTGTTGGTCGTTTCTGGAAATTCTTGGGTTTCCGAGTAATTTTGATTTTCGAGTGTTTTTCGGAAATGTGCTGTGATTATATCTTCGGGTTCTAAATATTATTGGTGGAAATGGATTCATGGGGTATTTCCCTGGTTCGGGATTATATTTGTGTGTTTGTTGGCACATTTTCCCAGTATTGGGTTGTCCCAAAATAGAGGAAGTGCTGCCCAAATTTTTACAAAACTTTATTTATTTTGATTTCAAATCGGTTTTCGGAAAATGAATTTTAAAACTAATTTTTGGGCGACGACCGTACCGGTCTGTGGGCCCTGGCGAAATACAAACGCACCGGTCCGACCGGGCGTTGTGGTATTAGCTGGATTTTGATGATGGACCGAGTCTGAGACTCTTAGCATTTATTTTAAATTATTTTATTTAATATTTAGGCTATTTAATATAGTTATTTATTTATTGCACTTTATTTAGTAATTAAATCACTTTTCTCTTATTTGATGTAAAAGATAATTGTACAGGGCATAAGCCCACTCTAGGATGTTTAGCTGTGCCCTTGTATGGTGTAGCGTAGATTTTTATTTTATTTTCTGGGTGGATGTGATCTTGGGTGGTTCTGATTTTGATGTGTAATCGTAACTAGATCGTAATCTATACTCGTTTATGATTAATTAATGATTAATTAAAATGGATAAAATATTAGTAAATAACTAGTTCATGATTTATCACTAAAAGAAACTATATTTTTATAGATATATTACAAAAACACAAAGTTTTCCAAAGATAATTGGTTCTTATTATTTTTCCAAATAATCAAAATAACCGGTTTAATCAACGCATGTAGTTTGCGACGTAAACGTTAGCTGTAGCTTAACAACAACTTAAAACCTGACTAGGACTTACTACTAGAGATTGCAACTAGCACACTTAGCCTGGTTATACAAAGGATCTAAGTCGAGTTCTCAACTGTAGGAACTCGAAGTTACAACTGACGTTCCTCCTCGGTACCGACTCGTCTATCCAGTCACAATAACAAAGGCAAGTGCAGTTATGTCTATTTGGTAATTTATCTAGTAATTGTTTTATTGCAATTTTAAACCACATTGCTACACGGAACTCTCTCCTAGAGTTCGAATATTGACTCATTGATTGAATCTGATTGACTCGGGATATTGGGGGAGTAGTGTAGCGTCTATGACCAATACCCCTATATTGCATCATTGATTGTGCGAGCTGATTCCTCCTATACACGAGGATAGGCCGGACCGTATCATTAGGATATAATTGAATCATCCCAAGCCGGTCATAGTTCGTTACCTACTCAAATCACATTGTTTTCAATTGTAAAATTGTTGGAAAATATTGTTAAAGTATTTCAAATTGTTTAACATTGCAAATTTCAAATTATTATTTGAATTATTGGATATTCGTAATTGTACTTTGCTCCCTCCTGATTGGAGACCCAACATTTTAGGTATCACTGATGAGGCTTTGTTACGCAATCCCAAGACGAGGAATTCGAGATTGCTGAGCTGTTTGCCTAGAGTTTTCTTTTATTCATGATGTATGTAAAAAAATAGTTTAAGTTGTATCTTTTATTTCATGTAAAAGTTTAATAAAGTTTTAAATTTCCGAATGTTGAGTTGTGACAAATATAGTGTTGTTGTATGGTTACCTGCTACTGAACAGCTTACTGCCGCCGTCTCAACAACGGTGCAGGCTGGGCATGATCCGATTCGACCCAAGCAATTGGGATCGGGTCGTGACATGTTTTTAGTGGTGGCCCATGCAGGTCAGAACAACAACTTAGAAAAACATACCTAGAAATAATTAGAACACTAGAACATCAATTTGTCACAACATAGGACTGAAATATATTATAAATAAATATTTTTTTTGATTATAGACTGGTAGGATACCTTGCTTGTGTGCGTTCTAAACCTTCCAGAAAATGACCGTTGACCAAATCCTGCTGGCGATGAGGTGTCATCTCCGGATCATACCCCATCTCCTCAACCAAGCCCAGGGTCTTTTCCCTCGCGGCTGTTTGACCGTCCTCATAGTGCATCCAGTAAAGTTTTTCCTACACTGGCAATTCCTACCTTATCTCAAACTGAATTACATTTCCTTGGTGGAGTATTCATTTTTGTTGCTCTATTAGTACCAGCAATTATCTTCCAAATGGTTGTCCTATTTCAAGAAATCCTGGAGTTCCAGAAAGCTCAAGATGAAGCCCAGCATGAACAGATGAATATCACGAGAGAAGACATGAAGAACGTCATGATGTAGCCTTAGTTATCCCCAACCAAGTTAGAGCAGAACTTTTGTCCTAGGAAGGATACCCTTGAATCTAGAAGATATTTGGGTCCCATCAAGTACTCTACTCTCCGGCAGCCTTGTCGTAAGAAGCTATGGGCTTGTAACTATTGTAAGAGGCCTGGTCATCAGACCGTTCGTTGCCGCAAGAGATTGGGACAATGTTTGGCATGTGAATCTGCTGAACATCGGGTAAAGGACTGCCCCTTATCTTTCCATCAAACCAGAGCTCATAACCCAGCAACACCTGTTAGGCCACAACCTAGGGACCCTCTTTCTAACCAGCAGACCCTGCCCCTTACAATAAGGCATGATGTATACTCGAGGTTCGTAGAAGATGAAGGACCAGATCAATAAAGGCTCTAGGATTTATTCAGAGTGGAACTTCACTTTAGAAAGTACCTATCTTGTTTGTGCCCAGAAGGATGGAACAACGGATGTGCATCGATTACCAGACACTAAAGAACAAGTACCCTCTGCCCGGATCGAAGATCTGTTTGATCTGGTTGTGTGGAGTAAGGGTATTTCGAAGTTTGACTTAAGATTTGACTTCCATCAAATCAAAGTCAGGAAAGAGGACATTTCCAAGACGGCGTTCAAACACCAAGTATGGATAGTTTTCTTTGGTCAGGACGTTAGACTGACAAATGCTTCTGCTGTGTTCATGAATCTCATGAACAGAGATTTTCAAGAGTATTTGAATCAGTTTATCTTCTCCATAAATAACCTTCTGATATATTTGAAGACTGAAGAAGAGCATGAAGAACACACCTGAGGAAGTTTTGGAAACTTTGAGGAAAAAGAAGTTTTATGGTAAGTTATCTGAACGTGGATCTTTGACAAGGTGGACTTTTGGCCATATTGTCAAGAGAAGAAACTTCGATGGAAAATAGCTGTTGTTGAAGAGGGGTATACCCCAAGTTCAATTCGGAAGATCCTTGAACTTGGCCGGCTACTATCAGAAGTTCGTGAAGGATTTCGCCAAGATTGCTAAGTCAATGACGAAGCTCACTTGGAAGAATGAAGAGTTCATCTGAACAAAAAGTTTGCCAGACAGCATTGAGGAGCTGAAGAAGAGACTTACCACTACACCAATCCTTGCGCTACCCGCAGGAACCGGTGGGTTCTCAATTTACAGTAATGTCTCTGGAAAAGGACTGGGCTGCGTTCTTCAACAACATGGGAAAGTAATTGCTTACACATGTAGGCAACTACAGACTCATGAGAAGAATTATCCCACACCTAATTTGAATTGCTGCAATTACCTTTACTTTGAAGTTATGGAAGCATGATTTTTATGGAAAGGGAGTGAAAATATGTACGGACTACCAAAGTCTGAAATATGTCTTCACTCAGGAAGGGCTGAATGTTAGACTAAGAAGATGGTTGAAGCAGATGAAGGTTTTCGACATCGACCTGCATCGAGAAGTTTGGACTAGAGGTTATACTACCTGGAGATAGAAGGACGGAGCTGGATGCTAATTCAGTATTGATGAAGTTCGAGGCTGAGGGACAAAAATCAAGAGAACGTAGTTTCAAAACGAGGCACTTTGCAGGTTTAGAGATCAAGTGTTGGCAGGAACACTTGAGGGTTTCTAAATTAATCAGCATTGGAACTCTAAAAAAAAAAAATGGTGCGAGACTTTGCGTATCGGCTGACAAACGGAGGAGCGAGTTGATGAAAGAAATGCACCAGTTGCAGTATTCCATAAATTCAGGAGATAATAAGATGTATCGGAATATGCCTCCATTGATTGGTGCTATGGAATGAAGAAGGACAATTCCAGGTATGGGATTAGATGTGAATTTGTTAACATGAAGAATTTAGCAAGAGAACAACGAGTTTGTTGCAGCCGCTGGACAATTCGGAGTGGGAGTAGAAGCATATAACAATGAACTTTGAGTAAGGATTGCCTTGTTCCCAAGAAGGGAAGGGCACCAATTGGATTATAGTGGACCGACTGACTAAGTCAGCACACTTTATTTTCCTTCAAGTTGGTTTATCCACTAAGAAGTGGGCAGCATTGTACGAGAGGCACATCTACCGGATTCATGGAGTACCGCGGGACGAACAAGCAGAGAGGTCAATCCAGATGTTTGAAGATGTATTGGGATTTTGCGTCTCGGAATTTGGCAGGTCTTGGGAAGACCAAATTGCATTTGGTGAAGTTTCTTCTACCAGAGGAACAATCAGTTTCGACGGAGCAGGAAATTGAGGCCAGCTCAGATGCTATACTTCGGATCCGAGTCACATTTTGGATAATTCAGAGTTCAAGTTTGGACTTAACCTTTCAGTGCCAGAGAAAACCAGTTGCAAGCCTAGTCAGAGGTAAGAAGAAGATCAGAATTCGAGCCATCACTTATTTTCTTATCTTTTCGTTCTAAACTTGACTGATGCTGACGAAGTTAGCCTAGTTTTGCAAGCTATCTCTTTTTCAAGCTTGATCATGACGGTATTTTATTGGGTGCACCCACTAATATATTGTCTAATCAGGACCGGTGCATGATGGTCTGATCAACCTCGTGTACTTTGGTTCGCTTTTGTATTTTTCTGCGTGGATGATATCATAAAACTTGTTCCTAAACCGTCTCATCCACGACTGCCTTGGAAATCCTTATAGTTGGACCTGAGTTACGGGCGCAGTACCCGTACATGTTTGTCTTTCCTACCTTACTTTAAATTTCGAGGACGAAATTTTCTAAGGAGGGAAGGTTGTAAAACCCGTAACTTTTATATTTTTATTATAAAATTATGTGTGATTGCTATTATTATTAATATCAGTTAAATCAAAAATTATTTAAAAAAAAAACTAAACTTGGACTTTTGATTGTCAGGCCCAGACCCGAACCCATTTTAAACCTAAAAACATTTTTTTTAATTAATTTAGAGTTACAAATTATTAGTTGCAATTATCTAAATGATATTACAATCTGTTAATCCAAAATTTTCTCTAATCATGATTTAAAGCCCAACTATCTTTTTCTTAAAAAAAAAACAATTGGTTAATATATTACTTAAAGCCCACTAGTAATACCCATAAAACCTTTAAGCATTGTAAACCCATTAACCTTTCTTTATAACTCTTTGTGTGAGAGAGAGTGAGACATTAAGTCTCATTTCAACTCTCTGTTGGTAATTCTCTGGAAACCAAAGTCTCTTCGGTTGGCCGACCCTCCCTCGGTGTAACCGCTGGTAACCGGCGACCGACCACCTTCCGGCCGGTCATGGCTCTCCAACTCCGGTAACCCTTCTTCCCCTTCCTATATATAAATTCCACTTCCAAATCCTTCACCACCATTCCATTCTCCATCTTCCCCAAACTTCTACTCCAAATCCCTAACCCCCAACTCCGAGCTCGAGGCCGAGCCGACCGTCGGCCGACCCCTAGGCCGATCCCCCACCGGGCCACCCGACCGGCGCACCCTAGGCCGGCCATCCGCCGCCGCTCCCCGGCGCCCGACCCCTGATTCTGAGGCCGTCGCCCGCCGTCCGGCGACCGTACCTCTCGGTGTGCCCCAGGCCGACCGCCCTGTGCGCGCCCTCCGGCACCGACGCCCCTTCGTCGCTGTCCGATCCACCTCGGCTCCGCCTCCAGCGGCTCTGTCCCGAGCTCCGCTGCCTTCTGCGAGTTTTCCGTGCTTCCCACGGGTTCTGTTTCCGTTGTCTGCACTCTCGGTCGTGGTTCCCGTGGACCGTTGCTTTCCAATTTCGTTCCCGAGTTTTGTCCCGCGGCTCCCCGACCAACGGACATGGGTAATTTCTATTAATCACAGTAGTTCGTCTCTCCCCGTCTTAGTCGATGATGATTCTTGGTCTCCGATCCTACAACGGGATTCGGCTGTATTCTCAGTATTTCCGGGACTCATTCCAGAATGAGTTTTGGTTGGTTCATTTGGTGGTTTCTCGGAATTCCGAGTTAGTTTTGTAGTTCTGTTAGTTTTTGATTAATATCGGAATTTCCGAAATTGGTAGTTCTGAGAGCTTTGGTTTTGTTCTGTTGGTCGTTTCTGGAAATTCTCGGGTTTCCGAGTAATTTCGATTTCCGAGTGTTTTTCAGAATTGTGCTGTGATTATATCTTCGGGTTCTAAATATTATTGGTGGAAATGGATTCATGGGGTATTTCCCTGGTTCGGGATTATATTTGTGTGTTTGTTGGCACATTTTCCCAGTATTGGGTTGTCCCAAAATAGAGGAAGTGCTGCCCAAATTTTTACAAAACTTTATTTATTTTGATTTCAAATCGGTTTTCGGAAAATGAATTTTAAAACTGATTTTTGGGCGACGACCGTACCGGTCTGTGGGCCCTGGCGAAATGCAAACGCACCGGTCCGACCGGGCGTTGTGGTATTAGCTAGATTTTGATGATGGACCGAGTCTGAGACTCTTACCATTTATTTTAAATTATTTTATTTAATATTTAGGCTATTTAATATAGTTATTTATTTATTGCACTTTATTTAGTAATTAAATCACTTTTCTCTTATTTGATGTAAAAGATAATTGTACAGGGCATAAGCCCACTCTAGGATGTTTAGCTGTGCCCTTGTATGGTGTAGCGTAGATTTTTATTTTATTTTCTGGGTGGATGTGATCTTGGGTGGTTCTGATTTTGATGTGTAATCGTAACTAGATCGTAATCTATACTCGTTTATGATTAATTAATGATTAATTAAAATGGATAAAATATTAGTAAATAACTAGTTCACGATTTATCACTAAAAGAAACTGTATTTTTATAGATATATTACAAAAACACAAAGTTTTCCAAAGATAATTGGTTCTTATTATTTTTCCAAATAATCAAAATAACCGGTTTAATCAACGCATGTAGTTTGCGACGTAAACGTTAGCTGTAGCTTAATAACAACTTAAAACCTGACTAGGACTTACTACTAGAGATTGCAACTAGCACACTTAGCCTGGTTATACAAAGGATCTAAGTCGAGTTCTCAACTGTAGGAACTCGAAGTTACAACTGACGTTCCTCCTCGGTACCGACTCGTCTATCCAGTCACAATAACAAAGGCAAGTGCAGTTATGTCTATTTGGTAATTTATCTAGTAATTGTTTTATTGTAATTTTAAACCACATTGCTACATGGAACTCTCTCCTAGAGTTCGAATATTGACTCATTGATTGAATCTGATTGACTCGGGATATTGGGGGAGTAGTGTAGCGTCTATGACCAATACCCCTATATTGCATCATTGATTGTGCGAGCTGATTCCTCCTATACACGAGGATAGGCCGGACCGTATCATTAGGATATAATTGAATCATCCCAAGCCGGTCATAGTTCGTTACCTACTCAAATCACATTGTTTTCAATTGTAGAATTGTTGGAAAATATTGTTAAAGTATTTCAAATTGTTTAACATTGCAAATTTCAAATTATTATTTGAATTATTGGATATTCGTAATTGTACTTTGCTCCCTCCTGACTGGAGACCCAACATTTTAGGTATCACTGATGAGGCTTTGTTACGTGATCCCAAGACGAGGAATTCGAGATTGCTGAGCTGTTTGCCTAGAGTTTTCTTTTATTCATGATGTATGTAAAAAATGGTTTAAGTTGTATCTTTTATTTCATGTAAAAGTTTAATAAAGTTTTAAATTTCCGAATGTTGAGTTGTGACAAATATAGTGTTGTTGTATGGTTACCTGCTACTGAACAGCTTACTGCCGCCGTCTCAACAACGGTGCAGGCTGGGCATGATCCGATTCGACCCAAGCAATTGGGATCGGGTCGTGACACTGACCTACAGTCCCGATATGTTTACAGTGTTTCCATACTCTTATTGGCTTAACTAAATTACGCTCATGCAAGGAAGTGTTTCCATACTCTTATTGACTGCGACTGACCTACAGTCCCGACATGTTTACAGTGTTTCCATCGCCCAAGTCATACTTTATATGACGAATCTTGAAATCGTGGGACTTAGTGACTTGACAACCGTAGACAACAAGGGATAGTGCTTGCTATGACTTTGATAGCCCAATAAAACTCTTGTCTAACGTGTTCGTGCAAGGACTTAACAAGCAATAGCTGCGTCAAGCCTTACATCGAGGGAACGTACTGTGCACGCGTTCGAATTGAATAATCAAGTTCTTTGGGTGCCTAGACTTAAGCCACAAGCCGTGCAATACGACTTAAACTACGGGACAAGCGAATGTTAATATTAACGCTAGTTCCAATAATATTGTACATTTTAAATAAAAAAAATGGAATTTTAACTTTAACTATTTTTAAGTTGTGAATTTAAATCTAAGTTTAAATGTTAAATAAAAAACTAATTTAAATTTTAGTATTAATATTAGTTTCAATAATATTGTAAATTTTAAATTAACGGAAATGCCATTGTATTAGAAACCTAGCTGATGTCACGTTGCTCGGGCTCGGTTAGTGTTTGTCTAAACTCGTACGTGAGAACTAGTTAATAGTAATAAAAATCAAAAATTGAATTTTTAACTTTAACTATTTTTATGTTGCGAATTTAAAACTAGTTATTAGTAAAAGGAGCTATTGAAAAAATACTAGTCGAGCTCGATCCTTTTTTTATCCCATCTCCCTCTCTCTCTCTCTCTCTCTCTCTCGGGTTCTCTCTCGTATATTGTGTTCACTAATACCATATCATTAAAATAATTACATAATAGTAAACGTAGCATTAAATGCTGCTACATGCTTTATCCTACATAATTTAATAATACATGTACACAGAAGACGAGAAGATTGTGTTGTTGGAAGTTGTTTCTTTAAAATTATGCATGTTTTTAGGATCACTCAAGCATTTTCATGAGCCAATAGGAAAGGGCCACCTGGCGGAGGTACAAGGAGGAGGGAGTTTTTGGAGTTACATAAAGAATTTTTATGCATGCTTTTAGGATCACTCATATCGGTTTCTTTTTGTATTGTTTCTTGTCCTTCGTTTCTTCTGTTGGTTTCTAACATACTCTATTTTCTTTAATGACGACGTCACATGGAGAAACTGATCGTCATGTGGAAGAATTAGTTGATGAAGAAAGCTTCGCTCCAAGAGCAATGTCAGATGATTTGGATGATGAGTAAAGTTTGGAAGCTGTTAACTTAGGAGACAATAAAGAACAAGAGGAAGAAAACAAAGGAGGAATGCATCATAACGATGACGATGACATCAACGCAAACAAGGAAATGTTATTTTGCATCACCCTTTCTAATGGATTTAAGAAATGCATTATATTTTTACATTGATTTCTCATACGAATTTTGTTTAATTATGTTCTTAGGGACGATGGTGAATCTTCATTGGATTTCGATGCAGCGACGATGAAAAAAATATTGCAGTCTGCCAACATTAACAAAAACCCAAGGGATCTCTTAGATGAAGATATTGTTGGCTTACAGTTCAACTCTATTGAAGAAGCATAGACATTCTACCGGATATATTCAAAGCAGTTGGTTTCAGTATTAAAAAGAACAAAGTAAAGAAAAATAAATCTGGGATGGTGATGGTCCGTAGTTGGTGTTGTTTGAATGCGGGATTTAGATAGAAGAAATACAATGAAGCTCCTAACAGGATTCGTGAGCCAAGAAGTAAAAGCAGAAGTGGTTGTAAAGCAATTTTTCGTATTAGGTACACCAATTCTATAAATCTGTGGATTGTCAAAAAATTTTAAGTACATCATAACCATAACCTGGCGAATGATTTTGAAACAGTTTTTTTTGAGATCCCATCGTAAGATATCACCCGCAGAATTGGAACAAGCTAAGCATATGAGGCAATCAGATATGGGGACTGGAGATATATAGAATTTACTTGTCTACCAGAAAGGTGGCTGGGATAAGGTTGGATGGACGAAAAAAGATTTATTCAATGCTTTATCTAAAGATAGTAGAGCACTAGACGATGTTGATGCTACGACAATACTTATATTTCTTCAATCTAAGGAGGCTATTGACCCATATTTCTTCTACGCGTACAAGGTATACGAAGATTCCAGATTGACCCATCTCTTTTGGACTGACGGTGCATGTCGATTCGATTACGAGTTATTTAGAGATTCACTAGCATTTGATTCTACATATAAAATAAATAGAAGTCAAATGTTTTTGGTGGTTCTAGTGGGTACAAACAATCATGCAATGACTTGTGTGTTTGGGTTTGCCATTATCCATAATGAGACTGTAGAGACATATTCTTGAGTTTTACAAAAATTCCAATAGTGTATGAATGGCAAATTACCAGTGACAGTTCACACGGATGGATGCAGATCCATGAATAAAGCAATTGAGGATTTAATGCCCAGTGTAGTTCATCGAACGTGCTCATGGTATATCCTAAACAATTCAGCCAAACATGTACACCGAGATGGGTTTGCAAATGAATTGAGTATTCTCATTAAAAGGTACATCGCACATTTGCTACTTTACTTTGAAGTATGTTGTTGCTACAATATTAAAACATTAGTTACTATCCAAGTTTTCTAAATAGGTACTATTCAGTCGAAGGATTTGAAAACCGTTGGCAGCAGATGCTAAGAGATTATAATGTAGAGAACAATGAGTGGACCACTGCATTGTAAAGAACGAGGGAGCGATGAGCAGACACATTCCTACGTGGAAATTATTTTGGTGGTTCTACTACAACAAATAAATATGAATCTATGAACGCATTTCTGAAAAGATTTTTGAATAAGAAGCTGCCACTATGGAAGGCCCTTCAAAATTGTGACCACGGTTTAACGGCCTTACGTTACGGCCAGATAAGTAAGCATGTCACTGATAAACTCTCAACACCAGTTGTGAAGCAAACTAGCATGGCCGTAATAGAAGATAAATTTGCTGCAATTTATACTAAAACTGTGTTTATAGAGGTAAGGAAGGAAATCACACGTTCTGATACATATATTGTTCTCTACCGTCACATCATAAGAGAGGCAGAAGTTTGCACTATCCAAAAGTATATGTCGCCAAACAGTATCAACCGAAAGGTTATATTTGATCGGGCCGACAACTTTATAAACTGGGACTGCTTGTGGATGAAGACCAAGGGGATTCCTTGTAGGCATATTTTTCAGCTATGAAGAGATTGCAATTGAGAGATATTCCAAAGAACTTGATAAAAATGCGTTGGTTCAAGGATTGCAAAGAGAGTTATCTCTCCGGACCTGGCGCAGAAAGAAGATTCTTCCACCCAGACAGTATTGAGAGCAGAAGGTATGGTGGTATTAATGAACAAGTTAATCTGTTTACGTATTATTATAAAAAATCAAGCAAAATACAAGAGAAGGGAACGGAGTTGATGTCGTCTGTGCTAATGGAGTTGAAAAAAATGGTGACCGATAATGGTGAAGAAGAAAGAATGTAGCTGATGCAGTTTATGGAGTGCAAGAATCTTTTAAAGAGCCAAATTCGGTAGCAACAAAAGGAAGGCCTTCTCAAGGGAAATCAAGCCAGCTTAAAGTAAGTCAAACTATCCCCAAGCCTAGAATTTGTAAAGTTTGTAGAAAATTGGGTCATGATTTTCGTAATTGTAAAGTATGGAAGCGAGATGGCGACAAAGAGCAAATGGAATCAAATAAACCATCGTTGACTTATTATAAACTTTCTTTTATAATTCTCCGTCAATTTAACAAGGAAAACGATAATTCTTAGTCAATTTTAACACGGAGGATGGTAATTTTCCATCAATTTAACAAGGGAATGGTCATTCTCCGTCCTTTTAGCACGGAGAATGGCAATTTTTCATGTTATTTAAACGGAGAATTGACATTCTTCGTGGTTTTAACACGGAGAATGTCCATTCTCTTGCATTATAATACGGAGAATGGCAATTTCCCGTCAATTTAACAAGAAGAATGGTAATTTTTCATAATTTTAACACAGAGAATACTGTTGACGGGTGTACTGGCCAGTGCTCCATTGGACGCATCAGTACACGGAGAATGGTGTTGACTTGGCATAATTCGAAGGGACAGATTCATTGGTACTAATGGCAGTATTTGGGAGAGTTTGTTCTCGTCTCACTTAGCTTTTCTTGTGAAAGGGCAGATGCATTGGTATTAATGCAAATTAATTGAATTGAATTTGAAGTGACTGTCACTTGGCGCATGAGTATGAGTTGTCCTTGCCAATAAATGGCAGTAGTGTAGGGAGAGTTTGTTCTCGTCTCACTTAGCTTTTCTTGTGGAGATAGACTCGACCAATCCCTCACCTTGGCAAGACGCTTTCCTGTGATTTTTGATCTCCTCGTTCGAAGAATCTTTGGTGGTGAAGTCCTTCAGAAGATTGAGATGTGCCTAGTGGACTGCCCGTGTTTGTGTACTTCATCGACTGTGTGCCATGATGTTGGTTACTGGAAGAGCCCCAGGGTTTGGGTTGATTGCCAACCCACGCTCTGTCGAAGCGCCCATACGTTGATTCGTTCTGACTATGCATAGTGTTTCGTCTATGCACGTTGACGATGAAGTGATTGCTCTGACGATGCACGGTGTTCCGTGTTTGTGCACTTCACCAGAAGAATGAGATGTGCCGAGAGGACTGTCCATGTTCGTGCACTTCATCGACTGTGTGCCATGATGTTGGTTACTAGGTTCGGGATCGCCGCAGCCCAGTTTTTGTTATGCTAGAAGAGCCACAAGCTGTCGAAGGTGCCTATTGCATCCAAAGACCGGGGTCGGACGATGGAGTTATTTGCTCTGACGATGTTATGCCTACGCACGTTAACGATAAAGTGATTACCCCAATTTTTTTTATGCACGGTGTTACGCCTACGTACATTGACGTTAAAGTGATTTGGTCTGACGATGCACGTTGTTTCGCCTACGCACGTTGGCGATGAAGTGATTGCCAACCCACACTATGTCGAAGCTGCAGCTTTTAGGCTTTTTTTTGTAGTAGGATTTTATGTAGTAGTTCATACTTTCATATGTAAATAAAAGTCAAACTTTTTGTGATTTTGACACAGAGAATAGTCGTCCTCCATGGTTTTAACAATGTAAATGTAATTCAAAAATAATTTTATTATAAAAGATAGAGCAGACCAGACATTACAGAAGACGCAGAAGAATAAAAGACAAACAGATGATATAGAAAGAATTTCCTTGCCCAATTATATTGTTGTTTTACAATGTCATTGCTAGGTTGGTAGTGTTACATATTCGCTTAAAAGCAACTTCTTAGCCCATCCCAACCTCATCATTGTAATCTTCTGGTGAGTGTCATCGTCATTTCCTCTCAGTATTTCGAAGGAAGTAGTCATCAAGCTCTTCATATAATATGCCGTGTACAAGAGGCAGTTGGGTGCCTGTTGTTATGGGCATCGTGGAGAACAATTCAGTACTGTGCTCTCATACTCCATCTTCGCCGGGCATCTCTCCCTCATCATATCAACTTTCCTCCTGACGATAGGCACTAAGTTCTTCTTCATTAATTCTGCATCCACCTTGCCCTTTTCGTACGTGGTTTGCCTCAAGGAGTTGTAGTGTGTCCAGTCGTAGGAGATCAAGTTGAATGTGAGCAGCATATAGTGTTTGATGGATACATTAAAGAGTGGGATGAATAGCAACTCTATGTCATCCTCTAAATCCATAGCGAAGTCTTCTACATCTGTTTTGAAAGTGTCAAGGGCGCCGGCTTTTGCTTCTGGTTCAATGGCATGTTCAACGATGTTCTGTTTCCTAAAAATAAAACACAATATCATGAGTAATTTTTTAATGTCATTTTTCATAAGTGTACACATGAATATGGATTTTTCGGATTGGATTCTTACCAATGTGTGGGGCATCAAGAATGCAGACCACTTATGTTGCACGTCCTTTGAACTTGACTGGGCGTACCTTCTTGTATAGCCTTAAATTTTTCTCAGCTTTCTTATTATTAGGTTGAGTATGCCAGCCTCCACGTCTTCATAGTTGAGTATGTCTTGCATGTCTATTGCCGACAGCTGGATTTCAACTTCATTTTCACCCTCTTTCGGCACACTCAAGTATACAATATCACTACACATAAATTTAGTTTATATTAAATTAATAGAGATTCTCAGGACATAATTGTGAAAAAGTCTAAAAAGAAAAGAAAAAAAGGGTCATTTGCCGTCCAACTGACACGGAATGATAAATCGTCGTCCAACTGACACGAAGAATGATCATTCTCCGGACAACTGTCACGGAGAATGGTTGTTCTCCGTTATGAATTGGACGGAGATTGGTCGAGTTCAGAATACATACTTTGGAATCATCTTTTTGGGGAATACGATGTCCATGTAAAGCTTCTTCAGCTCTTCATCCGCATCCATCCAAAGTACGAGTTCATCGCGTTCCCTTAGTATGACACCTTCCTCTTTAGTTCAGCCATTTTGGTATCTTGTCCGAATTTCGGAGCGGCATTCATCTTCCGCTTTTTATTAGCCTCTCTAACTGTATTCTTCTCCAAGGGAGTAACATCTTTATCGGCTAATGCCACTGATGGTTTTCTGGACCTCTTCCCCTCAATCCTCCTCTTCTTTTGACTTCTTTTGGAGCAGCAAGTTCAACAGCTACTTGAATCTCCTCATGCTGTAATGCTATAACAATGGCTTCGAGATCAGCAATTTTTGCATTCTTTTTAATGGCTTCAATATTCAACGATTCAACTTTATTTTGAAGCTCACTTTTCTTATTAACGAGCCTTTTATTTGTTTCTCTGAACTGCTCGGTTATTTGCACTGAAAAAATAAACAACAATGAAATGTATGATGTCAATCAATATGATGTGAATCTAACACGGAGAATGACCATTCTTCGTGACCTTAACACGAAGAATGGCCGTTCTACTGTATTCTAACATGGGGAATGACCATTCTCCTACATTCTAAAACGGAGAATGGCTATTCTTTGTCTTATTAACACGGAGAATGACCATTCTCTGTGATATTATCATGGAGAATGGCCATTATTTGTAGCTCTTTAACCTTTTCGCTAAGCTTTCCATTGTCAGCAATAATATCAGATTTCTCTCTTCGCCAGGAGTCCAATTCCTGCGTCGACATCTCCATCGAGGTGTTTCTTTAAATTTTTTGGGCTCCTTGTTCCTCTAGCTCTTTAAGCTGCTTATGGAGATTCTCGATCTCAACAAGAACCTCAGATTTCTCTTTTCGTAACTCCTCTATTTCATGCACCGAGCCCTCCATCACAACGTTGACTGGACGTTGTTGGACTTCTTGTACCTCTAGCTCTCTAAGCTTTTCATTTAGTTTTTTATTCTCAGCAAGAACCTGAGATTTTTCTCTTCTCAACTCCTCCAATTCCTGTACCGACCCCTCCATCACGGTGTTCATTCCAAGTTGTTGGGGTCTTTCTTGTTTAGCATCCTCATCCCTACCAGTTTGGTGGTGTCCCTCTCCCTCAAATGCATCTACTTCTCGTATTTCTACATCCTCTTCTAGGTGGCCATTCTCTTTCTCGACAGCTATAACCAAATCTTTGAATATCTGTTTCGATCTAAATTTAATGTGATATTCGCGTTTGAGGAAGACCGAGATTTTGTACCCATTCTATGTGTAAAATCTCGGGTATTCACGTATTGGTGCGGACTTCCTTTCCACAAGCATACTATGTTCCGCAAACCAATCGAGGAAGTATATTTTGCAACCTTCCATTTTGGAGTATGCATCAGAGTAATCCCCCCCTTAGTTTTACTTATAGTCCTCTCGATGCTCTCCATGACATACTCCAAGATTAACCTTGGCCAGCATACACTGTTGATAACTTCTACGCTGTCTACCAAGACCAAGAATTTGTACGGCAAATTTGAACCACCAGACTCTGTGAAGAATACTATTTGGCACAAGTGAAATATTATTAGCTTGGCCAAATCATCTGGATTAACAGCGTTATCTCCGCCATGAAGCCGTTGTAACAATTCAAAGAACTTCTCTCTCACTTCCATATTTCTGACTTCTGAGTGTTTGCCCTTAGAATTAGCAAACAATCTTGTGAAGTGATCTCTACACAGGCTCAACGATGCTGGTGGTGTGGGCTACTGTTGTTTTTCTATTATCAATCTTCTGTAATTAGCATCATCCTCACTATCATCCTTCAGCGGTAGACCGAAAATGGCTGCCATATTGCCCACACTCGACGTTATTGTCACGACCCGCACCCGCTTTTCGAATACGAGACGTGTCCAAGCCCAGCCTACGCCACAGAGTCGACGGTAGAACGCTGTCTAATATACACAAGTCACAGAGTCTATAGAACCAACATGGCAGTCTAGATCTCATCCACAGAAATATGATACAATCAACTCAAATGAGACTGAATAAAGGATGATAGTATAAAATGAAGTATCAATTTCATCGAGAATTCCAGTTACGTCCGGTGGACACAAATCTACTACAAATAGACGAAAATAAAATAGAACATGAAAATGAAATAACTGAGTCCAAACTGCTAATCATCAAGATACCCTCAGCTGCAGTGGTACCGTGGTCCAATGCTGACTCAAACCTGCTCGTGTGCACCTGGCTCAATACTCCGCTAAACCTGAAGAGATCATCAGGTCCTCAGAGGACTAGCAAGATATATAATATACAAGCCTTTCTAACAGTTTATCATGCAAGAAGAAAATCTAGGATAAAACAGGAAAAAGACTAGGCAATACTGATACACGAATATGAACAACTACGCATAAATGAACTGCTAGAAGAAAACAAGTGAACACACGTCATGAGATCAATCAGATACCAAACCCTCGCCCTAGAGTGGACTCGCAGGTTTGAAACTAATCACTAACCCTCGTCCCTAGTGTGGACTCGCAGGTTAGTTCAAGGCAATCACCCTCGTCCTTAGTGTGGACTCGTAGGTGCAAACAGTCAACCCTCGCCCTAGTATGGACTTGCAGGTTGAGTAAACGACAAATTGGAAGTAGCAGTTCAACTATAGCACATTCGTTCTATGATACGACTCAATCAAGCACAAGTGTGAAACATGTTCAATATGGCTACAAGTGCAACCTTCTTAAATCTCTTCACAACAGCTCTTTCTTCTTGCATATCTACATCTTCTCCCTCTTCTCTAACTGGGGTTCCATTTGATGCTGATGTTAGCGACATGGTGTGAAGATTGCGAATGGAGAGTCACTGACGAGTTTTTGAAATAGGGTTTGAAGATTTTGGAGGATAAAACCTAGATACGAAAAAGAAGCAGCGTATGGAAGAAGAGGAAGAATAGAAACTTTTTGGTTTTGAAGAGTAGGTTTCGTGAGTGTTTTAAAAAAATTCAATAAGGTCATGCCGCACCCTTTTATATATATTTTAGCTAATTCTGGGCACGCGATGAAATATTATTTTGCGGTGGGTTTTTTCATAAAACTTTTACGGTTTTTGGTCATTTTATAAAATTTTTCTTGTCAATAACTTGAGAATTTTTTTCGATAAATGCTTAGGCAAAAATCACTTTAGCACGAAGAGAGGGTATACCCATGCATAAATCACTTTAGCACGAAGAGAGGGTATACCTATAGGGTCAGAGGCACAGGTTAGGATATTTTAGGATTATATGGCAGCAAGATTATGAAACAAATAAACATTTTGATATCATTTTCATCCCATATTTTAAGAATATTATAACTCAACAAAACAAATGAACATAATATATTAGATAAAAGAAGAAAAAAAATCATCGTCTTCCATATTAAATCATTATAGTTTGGACTCCTTTCTGCTTAATTATATTGTTGTACAACTTGGATAGTTCTTCATTGTGCTCTGAAGTTGCAATCCATTCAGCAGCTTTGCACCTTTCCATTTCTGAAACAAACTGCATATAACAAACATAACATCAAAAATATTGCTCTAAAAAGTGTAAGTTTTTGACGACATATTTTCAGACTTACATTGAGAGAACGGGAGTCCAGACTACATTCGTCTTTCATGAATACAATTACAAAAATCCCACAATCAAATGTATTGCCTTGGCGGGGAACATAAGGACGACGTTTTATAGCAAAAGTAAAAAAAATTGAACCTAGCATCTCTCAACTTTTAAATCTTTTCTTTGAGAAACATATCCAAATTTGAAAGCTACAATTACCAGAATACAATATGTATTAGTATACCGCGGATCTTGTACGCAATTCATAAAAAAATGATGAATATGAGCTTACTATTTCTTGTATGACTGATTTGTTTTGAATCGGCTCATCTGTAGATGCAAGTGTGTCCCAAATTTCAACAGTCATTATTTTAACCATAACTCTTGCAAGAGTATAGTGGTCAGACAAAAGAATGGGTATGTATATCTGAATCAGGATTGATTAGGTAAAATTAATTAGTAAATTATCATAAAATTAGGATTAATATTTAAACAGAAATACATTAATACCTCGTTACAAATGCGTAAAGATTCTATATAATCCTGAAAATATTTGTACTTCTTCCATATTTTATGAAGTTGTTTGTCAGATGGAGGTAACCTTGCTCTCTACATACACATCAATTAACACATTACAAAGGACAAACAAACGAGAAAATTGTTAATGCATAATCATTTAAGAATAAAATACTCACTCACCGTTAACCTTATTGGTAAATACCATACATTAGCTTTATTGAAAGTTCTTTTCCGTACCTCGCGGTGAGAAGAGCAGAGAGAAGGGTTACAATCTGAGTATCTCATTAAAAATATCAGCAATGGAATCGAAGTAAAAATAGATGGCATCTAAGAAGAAATATACTATCTATACATACCCCATCTTTAATTCTTCTTTTTGCAGCTAAGGACTTCATCTCAGCCCACATAGATTTTGTTGCAAAATTATAAAATTTTACTAAGAAAAGAAACGAATAGATTAGAAAAAAAAAACTGTTGGAATTAAATGAAAACTCATATTACTTACTTGTCAGGTCTATCATCCGCAAAAATATAGTCGTAAAAACTTGAAGAAATACTAGTACACTGGCTAGGCTTTGAGGTTGAAGTTCTTGTTAAACTTTTCAAAGGTGCGACCGAATCTAAATTTCCTTGCATTCTTTTCGAAGAACTGCTAAAGTCAGTTTCTTCTAGAGGATACATATCGAGAATTCGGTCCATTGCTTTATCATGTTTCTTTAGCCGCACGTCCTCCTCATCGGAAGATTCAACGAAAACCTCCTCCACATTATTAATTACTCCAGATGAAGATGCCTTCTTCAAAGCTAAAGATTCTTCCATCTTTTCCAATCGCCGAGATATATTCATTTGTTCAATTTCGATTAAACCAAGCTTAGAATTGATCGAAACAAGTTGATCTGAAATTTTGGACAGTTGTTCTTCAAGCTTGCGCATCATACACGGAATGAAGTTTTATTAGAAGCTGGCATCCAATCTTCTACCTCTTCTACATGTTCCATATGAGTAGACATCTTTCTCCAGTACTACAAAATGAAATAAGAAAACTATTCTATGTATTTCAGAATAAATAATAGTTGAAACAAGAAAACTATTATATATATAGTAAGATAAAAATACGAAAAGTGAGGAAGATGAAAAGACAAATAAATTTTGAGACTAGCAAAGCATCTACGAGCCGTTTGAAGGGTTATCATGATTAACAATTTGAGGAACTCTATAAGAGGTTTAATTCCGCTAGTACTCCTCGTTGTTCGAGGAGGGCTTGACGAAGTCCGCCGCGAACCTAAACTTCTTCTTCTTTCCTTCTTCATCTCCGTTTCTCCTTCCACCACCACCACCATGGCCTGTAGCTTTATAACCAAAATATTAAATTATTAGATGAAATAAAAAAAAAATTACGAAAAGATTACTAAATCAAAATCAAACATAACACATATTCATAGAAAGTATGAGACTAAAGATAAAAATATTACAAAAGCAACACCAAAATTTTACAACAACTAAGCAGACTCTGCTAAGCAATAACTAAAATTTGGGATTGTGTCCTCCTTGGATTTAATTTACGCAAAGAAGAGATTTGAGAGAACGAGCTTTTATCGGCTTCCTACCCCTCTTCTTTTTCTGAATTCTTCCCTTACTATTATCCACATTGGCTACAGGATCTTCGTCCATGTCGTCGTTGGTGTCATCATCTAGATCGCCACCAGCTATCAGAGCAACGGTGGTGTTATAGTTGCACAAAATATTAAATTGGATAGGCAAAAAAGAAAGTAAATATAAGTTAATTTAGGGTGTTTATTGAAACAATTGCATGAAGAATGACCTGCTATAGCAAGTTAACAAGAGGTCAAAAATCAAAAACAACATTAAATGATGTCTCCTGTATTATTTAATCTGAATTTAATATGAACCATTGGATCATTATCTAATGGTTCAGATTTGGGATGTATCGATACATCCCAAAAGGGTGGATATATTGTAGAATTTTCCTGTATATATATATATATATATATATATATATATATATATATATATATATATATATATATATATATATATATAGTAAAACTTAGTAGTGAAACTTTTTAATTCCTAAATATCCTCGAGTATTTTATAAACATGATATTATTATGTTGACTTGCTTGTCATTATGTTTAACAGTCAAAACAATAAGGTTTGCCTGCTATGAAGTTTTTTTTTCCCATACAACTCTTCATGTTCCAATGGTGATAAATTTTTCTATCCTTACCATTTTCCAAAAGCTATTATTCTCGACAGAAAAATAAATTTATACCTCCAATCTCTTGGCATTGTAAAAAGGAAGCACAAACACATGAATAGTCACTTGGAAAAAACAGAAAGACAACAGCTGACCTTATGATATTCTAATTAAAATACGTACAAAGCACGTATATGTAGACTATATATATATATATTTTATATATATATATATATATATATATATATATATATATATATATATATATATATATATATATTATATATATATATATATATATATATATATATATATATATATATATATATATATTATATATATATATATATATATATATATATATACTTAACAAAAAAAAAAAAAAAAAAAAAAAAATATATATATATATATATATATACTTAACAAAAAATATATATACATATATATATATATATATATATATATATATTTTATATATATGTATATATATTTTTTGTTAAGTATATATATATATATATATATATATATATATATATATATATATATATATATATATATATATATATGTATATATATTTTTTGTTAAGTATATATATATATATATATATATATATATATATATATATATATATATATATATATATATATATATATATATATAAAATATATATATATATATATACATATATATATATATATATATATATATATATATATATATATATATATATATATATATATATACAGGGTTTGGATCGGGAGTCCCGTCTCTGGAGTCCTACGAGAGCCCCGTCGCCCTCGACCGTTGGATCGAGTGGGCGCGTTGTGCATGCGCGACCCCATGCGCCCCCTCCCGATCCGATGGTGCCGGGGGGCTTTGATGGCCTCCCCCGCGGAATAAGGCACTATCCTAGTGGTAATGCCGGGGGAGGGGACGTCCAAGCATAGGTTTGGGTTCGAATCCCACCTCAGACAGATGGTAGCTCCACGGTCCGGCTTGAAAAAGGACACCAACAATATATATATATATTATATATATTATATATATAATATATATATATATTATATAGATATATATATATATATATTATACCCTACGAGTTAGTCACTTGTATGAATTTTCGCCAGAGGGGGCAACATTGCTATCAAGTTAGACATGGAGAAAGCCTACGACAGAC
>JANAVB010006785.1:0-47453 GCA_029216955.1 Iris pallida
ATAAATCAACAACAATTGCTATGTCTTTATTCGTAAAATAAAATCTTTTTATATAATAACCGAAGGACACTAGTGATACTCAATCTATGCATAAATATAACTATAAGTAAAGTAAATTGCAAAATTTTAAATTGTCAACAATAAAAGTCAGCAAATTATTTATAAATATAACTTTTAAAAAATAGGGGGCTCACATGCACTTTGGTTGGGTGACTTGGGTTTGATTGGGTTAAATTTGGGCTTGGAGCGATCATAACTACAATTTAAGTCATTTTCTGATCGTTGATGAAATAATAGCATGCGAGAGCTCAATTGGATGGCCCATAAGTGGCATGTGCGTAGTAGACACAAAATAGGTCAAAACCATATAGTGGGTCGATTATGTTGGATCGATGTCGAGTCCCGAAATTAAATTGGAAGTTAGATCAAGTTTTATGGTAGATTGTCAAATGGTCTAAATTGACCAGAAAATTGTACGATGTAAATAGAATATAAAGGAACAAGTTTAAGTGGGACATGATATATCGAAATGAAGATTATCTTGTCTACTACAAAACTCATGAAGGAAGTTTCAAAAAATTGACATCCCTAGCGCTCCAAAAATCAAAGTCACAGTACATTTAATGATCAAAACTAATTATAGTAGAATTACTTATTGAAAATAATTCATTTAAAAATTTAAAAGGAACCCTAAAATTCAGGGGGCTCACACCTTTGCCTAGGTATAGTCGTGACTGTATTGCAAGATACTGGAGTATTTCGTAATTCGTAGCTGGCATGTCATTCTGATACTAGGGCGTAACAGAAGTATCCAGAAGTATAGTCACTTGATCTTAATGTACTCTTTTTCGGTAATAGGGCGCAACAGAAGTATACAAAGTATACTCACTCGATCTCAATGTACTCTTTTTCCACTTGATTTTTGGCATCTTTAGAAGGTTTGAACGAGGCACCTACATCGAGATGACCATACCTTTAAATATTTTCACATCCGGAAAATATATCAACATTGATTCACTTTTTCTTTGATTATTATTGTTTCTACTGGTTTTTTGAATTAAGGTTTGGTGAAGTCCATTTATATTTGTTTGTTCCCATAAACTCGCGTCAATATCATTCCTAAAGACAGATGTCGACCATTTCTGAATAGATGTTGATATTTCCTAAAGACTAATATTGTCGTTCCTGAAAAATAATATAAATTAATTATTAAGTTGTGCACACTTAAGAATGAGTGTTGCAGTTAATTATAACTAGATGTCCTTATGTTATTATGATCCTTTAAAATTTTATTATACTCTATTTTAATTGTCTTTGCTATTATAAATACTAGTCATGTTCACGTGCGATGCACGTACGAAAAAATCTAATATTATCGAATAATTAGATAAAAATTTAAATTATATTAAAATAATTTAAATATAATACTAATTTAATTAAAAAATTATATATGTGTTTTTAGACCTTTGGATATATATTTAAATAATATTATGTAATTATTTTAAATATAATTTGGGCATTGAATATATTTTAATTTAGATTTATTATAGATATATTTATAGTATTTTAGATCTGGAAATTGCTGAGATACCCACTTTCGGGGTGGGTGTTTATGAAAATCCCACCCGCAAGGTGGGTTTTATGAAATACCCAACATTATATATTTTCACGTTAAATATTTCAAGATTTCCTTTAGATGCTCTGTATTTACAAATTGCCATTTTGATAGTACCATAGCTACCCTTCGCACAAATTTGGTCATATATATGTATTTGATTTCACAAACTCAGATTTTGATTGCGATTTTCGTCTTCTTCTTCTTCACGAGAGATCTGAATTCCATTGCTCTCATCTTCAGCAGAGATCGCAAAGATCTTTCGTAGTTTACTATGATTTTCTTCAGTCGAACTCCGATCATCGCTCATCATCATCATCATCATCATCATCATCATCATCATCTTCTTCGTGGAGAGATTTGAAGTTTTCCGACGATTAGGTCCTTTTTAATGGCTTCATTCTGCAACGATTCAACTTGTTTCTGAAGCTCGCTTTTCTCATTCCTGAGCCTTTTATTTGTCTCTTTGAGCTTCTCGGTTGTTTGCACTGATATAAAACAAACAACAATAAAAGTATGATATCAATCAATATATACTTTAAAAAAATGAAGAAAAAAAGATCATTTTTCGTGATCTTAACACGGGGAATGGCCATTCTCCGTGATTTTAACACGAACAATGGTCATTCTCCGTAATTTTAACACGGAAAATGGCCATTCTTCTGCATTCTAACACGGGGAATGGCCATTCTACGTAATTTTATAACGAAGAACAGCCATTCTCCGTGATTTTAACGCGGAGAATGATTATTCTCCTGCATGTTAACACGGGAATAGCCATTCTCCGTGATCTTATCACGGGGAATGGCCATTCCCCGTAATTTTAACACGGGAAATGGTCATTCTCCTGTATTCTAACACGGGGAATGGCCATTCTACGTGATTTTACAACGGAGAATGGCCATTCTCCGTAATTTTAACACGGAGAATGACTATTCTCCTGCATGTTAACACGGGAATAGACATTCTCCGTGATTTTAACACGGAGAATGGCCATTCTCCGTAATTTTACAATGGGGAATGGCCATTTCCCGTGATTTTAACACGAAAAATAGCCATTTTTCGTCGTTTTAACACGGAGAATGGCAATTCTCCGTCAATTTAACACGAAAAAAGGCCAGAATGTCAATTCTCCGTGATTTTAACACGGAGAATGACAAAAAGCTCTTAATTCTCTTCACATCAGCTCTCTCTTCTCTAACTGGGGTTCCAGTTGATGCTGATGATGATGATGAAGTGGGGTTCCAGTTGATGTTGATGATGATGATGAAGTGGGAACTGATGATGACGACATGGTGTGAATATTGTGAATGGAGTCACTGACGAGTTTTTGAAGTAAGGTTTGAAGATTTTTAGAAGAAAACCTAAATTCAAAAGTGAACAACGTATGAAAAAGGAGGAAGAATCGAAACTTTTTTTTTTTTTGAAGAGTAGATTTCGTGAATGTTTTCAATAAATTAGAAGGACAAAAGTCATTCGGCACCCTTTTATATATTTTTCACTAATTCTAGGCACGCGATAAAATGTTATTTTGCGGTAGATTATTCATAAAACTTTTACAATTTTTGGGCATTTGATAATTTTTCCCATTTTAGATATATATTAATATAGTTAAGAAGGATTTTGGAATTATATTTTTACGAGAGGAATACAGTGTTAGAAGAACTTAGCAAAAAATTCTTAATTGCATGCATGAGGATATACATACATCTTAGAGCCTCTTTATAATTGTCAAGATAACATGAAATAAAACTCTTTAAAGATAAATACGAGACAACGCTGCATACATTCACACCAAGAGAAATCTCTCTTCTTCATATTCTCCTCATGAGGATATACATCTTAGAGCCTCTTTATAATTGTCAAGATATATGAAATAAAACTCTTTAAAGATAAATACGAGACAACGCTGCATGCATTCACACCAAGAGAAATCTCTCTTCTTCATATTCTCCTCGTTAATATAATTGACTACAAGAATGGTTACTTATTAGGATTCAATTTTCACGTGCAAGGTTAGTAAAGCAAATGCTCGAGTCGAAAGGGAAGAGAAAGCACATCAAATAAAAATCTCTCTCTCATACGATTACCAACATTCTGGAGCACGCCATCTCCATCTCCACCTAGGTCTCCATATGTGCAGTTATATATGATACATTACAGGTAGAACTAATGTTCATATTTGACAAAGAAACATACTGAACATTGTCTTTCTGTCGTCCATACCAAAAGGCAAGCTACTTCTATACACATTCAAAAATATAACAGGAGCTTGTTGAAGATAAAGCTAGTAACTTGATAGAAAATTGCACAAGCACAGAATGTTAGCATCAGGACATTCTTTGAATGTTTTGTATCAGTTCTAAATATATTGAAGCTCTCCTACTTAGTAAGAATGGTAATATCCTCTTCAACAATAATATACTATTTTGTTTGGCATTCTCTATAATAGGGAAGCACATTAGCCAATCTTTAACCAGAGTATCCAAACCAACAAACATGATACCAAGATCGAAGTGTCATCATTCACCGAAAAGAAAAGGATAACTTTTAACAGTAAGCTCCATTGGCCCTAGCTATAACTCAAAATATATACCCAACATCCACAATGGACATGATCTACATGAGCAAAACCGAGTAGTGCTGCAATCTCCCTCCAGTCTACTACGAGTTATGCGCATTCAGCATCTCCCTGTAAACCATATCTACGAATTGGTTGTTCTGAGACAAGAAATTGTAAGATTTCAGACATAGTATCCATACCACATAAACAGATGGAGTAAGCAATAATATAAGAAAGAAAGAAAAATTCAATCAACATCATCTTGAACCAGAACCATCGTGCCAATATTTAACAACATGAATAACACAGCGCAAAAGTAACTGAGAGTTCCAAGTTCAGTACAGTAGTATATTACTAAAGAGCAGTTCCATGTGCTGAAAAAATTAACCTAAAACATCCTACAAAAATAACTAAAAATCGAAAAACCACCTCAGATGCACCACTTTTGATTCTTGCCTCTAAGGAGGGTGCAGCAATATCTGAATGTTTGCCTCAAATTAAGACAGGTGATGTTTGTGTCTACTTTGGGAGCTTAGTTGTTGAAGACAAACTTCAAAATCAAACCTAGGAAGGGTGCTGTTGGCTGATAAAATCAACCAATGCTAATGAAAGGAAAGAACAGTTGATGTGAACGAGTCCAATCAGTATTAGTTATCACAGCAAAAGCAACTATGATAAGTAATTAGAGCAAGAGAAATAGAAGAGAACCAAGAGAAAAGGCAATCACAATATACGAGCATGTACCCAAGTTCAACTTTGCATAAAGTCTAAACCAACCATCCCAAGTACCTGCCTCATGCTATATGGTAGATGTCCCCTCTATCAGTTTCACTGGTTCATTTGTCAAATGGGTAGATCATGTGGTCATAAGTCAAAAATAATAATTTATAGTTTGCTTACAGGTATCCTTCATTAAATTGATCCTTTGATAATTGGAACAATAACAAGGGAGCTTTTTATAGGTGGCTGTCTTATGAAGTGAGTTTTGCCTTGTTGGGCAGCTTACCATAATGTAGTCAGCTTTAAACTTGACCAGCCAATACTTAACCCAACAGGGCATGATATGCATGATATTATCAGAAATATGGTCTATCCTCTATGATTTGTTGCCACAAACCTATGTATCATGATATCAACATCTATCAGAATATTGAGTTTCGGTGAAAACTAGATATTACCAAGTAAGGCTGAAACATAAGAAGCATCTGGCATACATACACTTCAACAACAACAAAGCCTTCTATCCCATATTTTTGGGGTTGGCTGTTTGAATCCTTCAGTTCAGCTCTCTTAGCGGCCATGTCATCTGTAACGCTAACAAAAAGTATATCTTCTTTAAAACATCTATCTAAGTTCCTTTAGGCCTAGTCTATTTCTAGCCCTAGCGGCTCCTTTAAATATTATCTTATTGTTCATCCTCACTGGAGCTTCTATTAGTCTAGGTTACACATGTCCAAACCCCTAAAGACTATTTTCCCTGATGTTAGTCTCAACTGGCGCCAAGTTTAACTTTCCACCGAATACGCTAATTTCTTATTTTATCTTTTAATGTATTGTCTCTTATTATCCATCTTAACATTCTTATTTTTGCTACACTAATTTTTTGGACATGTTTATTAATTGTCCAACACTTTCTCCATAAAGCATGGCTGGTCATATATAGTTATAGTTGTCTTATAGAAATTTTATTTCAACTTCAAAGGTATCTTCCAATCACAAAGTACTCTAAAACATTCTTCCATTTCAACCATCATGTTCTCATTATATGCATGACATCCTTCAGAGTCTCTCTGTCATGATGAATAATTGATCCCAAATACCAAAAACTATTGCTCATAGGTGTCTCTCTTGTCCATCTACATATATTAATCCCTCAATTTTTTTGTCTTTTGGTTGAAATTATATTTCATATAATTTGTTATTGTCCTACTAATTTTAACATCCTAAGATTCTAAAGTATCCCTTCACACCTCTATTTTAGCGTCTACACTTATCTACTCTCATCGACCAACACAATATTATTAGCAAACATATACCATGGAACCTCCTCCTGAATATGCCTAGTAATCTCATCCATAACTAGCACAAAAAGGTATGGACTTAATGTTGATCCTTGATGTAGTCCTCCAACAGTTCGCACGGCCGTTGAGACTATCATTTATATCCTACATATCAAGTCTGACAATATCCGTATCGAACCCTTCCTATGAGTACTAGGATCGATGGTATCGGCGGTATAGACAATTTTAGATCGGAGTATCGAATTTTTTCGGTATCGAAAAGCAAATAATTATTAATAAATTATTAAATTTAGAAAATATATTCTGAACATTTAGACGTAATTTTAAGTATTCCTGTGTTATGTGTTATTTCTCAGTTATTCTAAAATTGAATGAAATAATAGTCACCCTTTTGATTGGTTTACATGTGATAAATAACTACATTACATGCTTTTTACACCCTTGTTGATCAGGTTTTTCATGACATTTCCTCTATCGATTTGACTGAAAGATAAACCCCCAACCTCGATACTGGTCAGTATCGGATTGGAACATATCAAAATGTATCAGTATAGGTCGTATCTTATCAGCATCCTGATACCGCAAACTATGCTTAATAGTCTTAATATAGCTACTAGAAACAAGTTTGCTCTCCAAAGTCCACAATATTAACTCTCTAGGAACGCTATTATGAGCTTTCTCTAAGTTAATAAAAACCATATATAAACCTTTTTTTTCTCTAAATGTTCTCATTAATCTTCTTAATAAGCAAATGGCTTCCATAATAGATCTTTTCGATATAAACCGAAATTGGTTCTCTAAAACTCTAGTTTATTTTCTTAGTTTTTGCTCAATTACTCACATGGTTCATGATGTGACTCATAAGTTTAGTTCCTCGATAAATGTTACAACTCTATTCATCCGACATTTTCTTAGTCCTTAGGATTTGGTTGAATAAATAGGTAAGGCATGTCAATCCTCTCACCTAGGCAATTCCAAAGCTCAATAAGAATATTAGTAGGCCCTACTGTTTTCTATTTTCATCTTCTTTAAAGGATCTCTAACTTAAACAATTCTAATTTTAAGAAAATAGCAATATTATAAGTTTTTCTAGGTTACTCTCGTCAAGTAACTTGTGGAAAAAAACTCCTTCACCTCTCCTTAATATCAATCTCTCTTACTAGTACCTTTTGGTCTTCACTTTTAATAAATTCTATATTACATAGGTCTCTAGTCATCCTTTTCCTACTTTTAGCAACTCTCTATATATCTCTCCTCTCCTTATGGTGTGTTTGATTTAAGGGAACGCATTGATATATTTGGTTAGAGGAGAAAATGAAAAGGACAGGAAAGTGAGAAAATTATTAACATTTTTTTTTCTTATTAATAATTCCCTCCTAAAATGGTGGGATTCTATTCTCTCAAACGCTGTCTCTGCTTCATACCTCTTCTCTCCTCTTCATCTCTCTCTCTCTCTCCCTACTCTCTTTATCCTCTCCCACCACTCTCTCTCACACAAAATTTTTATCTCCACTTTTTTCTTTCTTTCAACCAGAGAAGCAAAAAAATTATTTTCTTTTGTTTTTGTTTTTGTTTTTCGTTTTCTTTCCCTCAAATCGAACGTACACTTAGTTTCTAACCTCCTATCGGTGTTCTAAAAGTCGACCTAGGCAACCGCTTAGGTGCTAGGCGTCCGATGTCCGCCTTGGCGTCTGACTATACATGTTTTTGGGTTTCATGGACAATTGTTGTAATTTTTCTGCAGGATTTTTAGGTTTTTTTCAAACCACCCAGTGTTCTAAAAGTCGGTAAAAGTCGGCGCCTAGTCGTTGGGCGCCCGTGGCTTGCCTAGGAATAGGACGGAATCGGTGCTCTGGATGGCCACGGAAAAAATCGACCAACTAATCGCCGTTAGGCGTCTAGGCGGCCGCCTAGACGTTTTTCAAAAACTGAACACAGGAAACTCATCTCAGACTATAGGAGAAGGGAGAAAAGAGAACATGCAAGTCATTTGTCGGCCCTAAAACAGAACACAGGTCCGACTTCTGCAAATCAGTCTGAGAGAGAGAAGGGAACATTGAAGTCATCTAAGACTGAGGAAGAAGGGAGCAGGGAAGTCATCCGTCGGCCACCGCGGTTCGCACACGTGTTTCTTGTTCTTCGTCTTCTTTTGTTGCCTTGTCTTCTTCGTCGGGTTTTCTTTGTTGTCTTTTTTTAAGTCTTCATTTTGAAATCTTGTTGTTCTGAGTATGGTAGTATGGGACTATGGGTTACTTTTCAAAGGAATAAGACATACTCACATTAATTCACAGGAACCCATATAAGACATAAAACCAAGTCAGAGTCAGACATCACATCAAATTATTTATGTGAGACATGAAAAAAAATTAAATCACATAGTCAGACTTACATCACATCACATTAATTCATAGGAACACCCAAATAAAACAGGAAAGAAATAGTCTTGTCCTATCCTATGAATATAACTATGTTTAGTTATTATGTGAGACTTTGAATTTGAGGTATAATTTTTTCTTGAACATGTTTTTAATTCCTATATGTTTAAAAAAAAATCGATGACTGCCTAGAATTAGGTGGCCTCCTAGGCGGTCTAGGCGCTAGGCGGTGGGTGATTTGTTTTTCTTTTTCGTTTTCTTTCCCTCAAATCGAACGTACTCTTAGTTTCTAACCTCCTATCGGTGTTCTAAAAGTCGACCTAGGCAACCGCTTAGGTGCTAGGCGTCCGATGTCCGCCTTAGCGTCTAACTAGTACCTCCCGACGTCCGACTATACATGTTTTTGGGTTTCATAGACAATTGTTGTAATTTTTCAGTAGGATTTTTGGGTTTTTTTAAACCACCCAGTGTCCTAAAAGTCGGTAAAAGTCGGCGCCTAGGCGCTGGACGCCCATGGCCTGCCTAGAAATAGGACGAAATCGGTGCTTTGGATGGCCACGAAAAAAAATTGGCCAACTAATCGCCGTTAGGCGTCTAGGCAGCCGCCTAGACGTTTTTCAAAAACTGAACACAGGAAACTCATCTCAGACTATGGGAGAACGGAGAAAAGAGAACATGCAAGTCATTTGTCGGTCCTAAAACAGAACACAGGTCCGACTTCTGCAAATCTTGTTGTTCTGAGTATGGTAGTATGGGACTATGGGTTACTTTTCAAAGGAATAAGACATACTCACATTAATTCACAGGAACACATATAAGACATAAAACCAAGTCAGAGTCAGACATCACATCAAAATATTTATGTGAGACATGAAAAAAAATTAAATCACATAGTCAGACTTACATCACATCACATTAATTCATAGGAACACCCAAATAAAACAGGAAAGAAATAGTCTTGTCCTATCCTATTAATATAACTATGTTTAGTTATTATGTTAGACTTTAAATTTGAGGTATAATTTTTTCTTGAACATATTTTTAATTCCTATATGTTTAAAAAAAATCGATGACCGCCTAGAATTAGGTGGCATCCTAGGCGGTCTAGGCGCTAGGCAGTGGGTTATTTGTTTTTCTTTTTCGTTTTCTTTCCCTCAAATCGAACGTACTCTTAGTTTCTAACCTCCTATCGGTGCTCTAAAAGTCGACCTAGGCAACCGCTTAGGTGCTAGGCGTCCGATGTCCGCCTTAGCGTCTGACTAGTACCTCCCGACGTCCGACTATACATGTTTTTGGGTTTCATAGACAATTGTTGTAATTTTTCAGTAGGATTTTTGGGTTTTTTTTAAACCACCCAGTGTTCTAAAAGTCGGCGCCTAGGCGCTGGGCGCCCATGGCCTGCCTAGGAATAGGACGGAATCGGTGCTCTGGATGGCCACAGAAAAAATCGGCCAACTAATCGCCGTTAGGCGTCTAGGCGGCCGCCTAGACGTTTTTCAAAAATTGAACATCGGAAACTCATCTCAGACTATGGGAGAAGGGAGAAAAGAGAACATGCAAGTCATTTGTCGGCCCTAAAACAGAACACAGGTCCGACTTCTGCAAATCAGTCTGAGAGAGAGAGAAGGGAACATTAAACTCATCTCAGACTCGGGAAGAAGGGAGCAGGGAAGAAATCCGTCGGCCACCGCAGTTCGCACACGTGTTTCTTGTTCTTCGTCTTCTTTTGTTGCCTTGTCTTCTTCGTCTGGTTTTCTTTGTTGTCTTTTTTTAAGTCTTCATTTTGAAATCTTGTTGTTCTGAGTATGGTAGTATGGGACTATGGGTTACTTTTCAAAGGAATAAGACATACTCACATTAATTCACAGGAACCCATACAAGACATGAAAAGAAACCAAGTCAGGATCAGACATCACATCAAAATATTTATGTGAGACATGAAAAAAAAAATTAAATCACATGGTCAAACTTACATCACATCACATTAATTCACAGGAACACCCAAATAAAACAGGAAAGAAATAGTCTTGTCCTATCCTACGAATATAACTATGTTTAGTTATTATGTGAGACTTTGAATTTGGGGTATAATTTTTTCTTGAACATATTTTTAATTCCTATATGTTTAAAAAAAAATCGATGACCGCCTACAACTAGGTGGCCTCCTAGGCAGTCTAGGCACTAGGCGGTGGGTGATGTGTTTTTCTTTTTCGTTTTCTTTCCCTCAAATCGAACGTACTCTTAGTTTCTAACCTCCTATCGGTGTTCTAAAAGTCGACCTAGGCAACCGCTTAGGTGCTAGGCGTCCGATGTCCGCCTTAACGTGTGACTAGTACCTCCCGACGTCCGACTATACATGTTTTTGGGTTTCATAGACAATTGCTGTAATTTTTCAATAGGATTTTTGGGTTTTTTTTAAACCACCCAGTGTTCTAAAAGTCGGTAAAAGTGGACACCTAGGCGCTGGGCGTCCATGGCCTGCCTAGGAATAGAACGAAATCGGTGCTCTGGATGGCCACGAAAAAAATCGGCCAACTAATCGTTGTTAGGCGTCTAGGCTGCCGCCTAGACGTTTTTCAAAAACTGAACACAGGAAACTCATCTCAAAATATGGGAGAAGGGAGAAAAGAGAACATGCAAGTCATTTGTCGGCCCTAAAACAGAACACAGGTACGACTTCTGCAAATTAGTCTGAGAGAGAAGGGAACATTAAACTCATCTCAGACTGAGGAAGAAGGGAGTAGGGAAGTCATCCGTCGGCCACCGCAGCTCGCATACGTGTTTCTTGTTCTTCGTCTTCTTTTGTTGTCTTGTCTTCTTCGTCTGATTTTCTTTGTTGTCTTTTTTTAAGTCTTCATTTTGAAATCTTGTTGTTCTGAGTATGGTAGTATGGGACTATGGGTTACTTTTCAAAGGAATAAGACATACATTAATTCACAGGAACCCATATAAGACATGAAAAGAAACCAAGTCAGAGTCAGACATCACATCAAATAAAGGAAAAGAAATTAAATCACATAGTCAGACTTGCATCACATCACATTAATTCACAAAAAACACCCAAATAAAACATGGAAGAAATTATAGTCTTGTCCTATCCTATGAATATAACTATGTTTAGTTATTATGTGAGACTTTGAATTTGGGGTACAATTTTTTCTTGAACATATTTTTAATTCCTATATATTTTAAAAAAAAATCGATGACCGCCTAGAATTATGTGGCCACCTAGGCGGTCTAGGCGCTAGGCGGTGGGTGACCGCCCGCCTAGCGCTTTTACAACTTTGGAACCACCTAGAATTTAGCAGCCACCTAGGCGCTAGGTGCTTGTCCGACTAGTGCCTAGCGACTTTTACAACCTTGCCTCCTATGCAAATAAATATAGGCCTTGGATTAGCTCCATTAACTACTTTCTTAGTTTCCTTCTTTGTTAGTCTAGAGCTCTCAAAGTTTTCTTCATTCTTACACTTTTGCCACTCTTTATAGAAAATTCTTTTTGCCTTAATTACCTTTTGGACTTATCATCCACCACCAACTTTCTTATGAAGTCCAACCATGGCATAATACCCTTCAACTAGTGGAAATTTATTGAGCAAATTAAGGTGGATATAAATGAAGAAAGTGTTGACATGTTGCTTCTAATTTGAATCGAGAGTGATGCTAACTTACGGTAGGGATAAGTGTCTTGCAAACATATCGCCCATGGGATTAAGGACCCCAAACAATACTTAAGAGTATTAACTTTGTCGATTACGCCTCTCTAGTCCTATTCAACTTGCTCATGTTTGATGTGACGTAATTAGACCCATAATAAATAGTTTGCAATTAAGATCAGTAAGTAGAAGTGAATAAAGTAACTGAAATTCAATCTAATATTTAATCAGAGTTTACAAGGTTTTTGGTGATTGCCTATTTTGACTAAAGTCTAAAACTAATGATAAAATTGGATTAATAGGATACTGGCTTACAAAATAGGCATAGATCTGAACCAACCTACTAATACCATTTTTTTGGAATCCTTATGAGAATGTTTAAGCGGTAATCAATACTTTACAGTTTAAAGATAAGTAAATGGAAGTAAATAACTCAAATTCAGACTGATTTTGAATCACAATGACAAGATTTTAGGTGAACAGGTATTTGGATTAAAAGTAGCCTTGAAGTTGGTTTCCCTGTATATTGGATGAAGAATAAGCATATTGAACCAACTCATTAACACCATCCTTTGGAATCCTTCTCAGAACATTGAAGTGGTCATCATATAGTTTTTAGGAAATCTGATAATATTATCATGTAAGCATGTAGCCAAGTCATTCCTAGTTTATGTTATGGTTGAATAGAAACTTATTTTAACTTATTTTAACTTATTTTAACCAAATGATGTATATAATTTTTGTATTGGCACCTTAGAGGGCTGCCGATATGTAGAATTTATTATTATGTTGGATCCATCCATAGTTGGTTGTCCTTAAGTGGTGGCTAATACATATACCATTTGAAGTCCTTAGACTAGGACTTCTGTAGGGTCCTTTAGGCCTGTAGGGTCGGTCTGGCAATGGAAAATGAAATGAGGCAAGAGTGTCTCACTTTCTTAAGCCAGTAGAAAAGTTACCTACATACCATCCATTTCTTACTTGTTTTAAGAGAGATGAAAGTGAGAGTGCATCATATAGTGGAGGACACAAAGTGTCACACTTTCTTATGCCAATAGGAAAGCACCCAAGTAACTATCTATTTCTTATTTGTTTCAAGAGATGAACGTGAGAGTGCATCATTTAATGGAGGATCCTTTGCATATATTTAAAATATTGATCAAATGGGATTAATTAGTCTCAATATCCACCATGTGAATAGACAATCCATAAAGAGTCATTCTTCTTTATTTTCCTCACTTTCTAGAGTTGAGAAAAGAAGTTAAATGGGAATAGTCTAGGTGGCATAAAAAACTGACTTAAATCATTTTCCTTATAAACAAGCGGAGGGAGTGGTAGCACTTCTATCCATTTCCCCACCTTCTCACCAATTTCATCCAGGCAAGGACGCTATTAAAAAAAAATTAGCGGCCATCAGCATCCTGTTTGTGTAACATTTTGTATTTACATCCATTTCCTTCAGAAAGCTATAGCTTAAAATTGTGATGCACTGTGTTACAACTTACATGTGGATTTCTACATCAACGTCATGCCTAATAATGCTGCAGTAGATTTTACTTGAATGTTTTAAATGACACCATGCCAAGCTAAACTAGATTAGTCATGGTTATGATGATGTTCGATAAGTCAGTGTTGTAGAATGTGTAAATCTATATTTTATAATCAATATATTAAAGATGCTTGAAGGGCCAAATAGAGTTTTCTCAAGACTATCAAAAGAGAAAAGGCCGCCTCTCACCAAAATGGAGTCGGCTATGGAGCACAACAGCAATAAAATAAAGATTAAAAGAAATATTGGTCAAAAGAAAGAAGAGAGCATAGTCTACCAATGTCTCCTTTACAAATGAAGAAAAACTAGGGTTAAAGGGACTATAAATGTCACAATACAAGTGGGTGGGAAGAAGAGGCAGCCAGATAAAAGACAGGAGAGCGATAAAGTGAGGCTAAAACATCAAAAGGACTCGTGTGTGTGGTGGTAGAGAGAGAGAGAGAGAGAGAGAGAGAGAACTCAAATAACATTATTGACTATTTATTTCAGCAAACTACATTCGTCAATCAACAATTCACATAAATGATGATCAAAATTGCTTTGAACAGTTCTACAATAAATTCTGTGCCTCCTTAGAAACCTGAAGCCAATATAAGATTATATTAGATGCTTGCTTGAAGCATGGTACGTAAAGAGAAATCCAGCTGTACCGTATTTATACAGTTTAAGCTCATGGAACCCAAAAGGATTCTCATTTTGAATGGATTCGCATAGAGGAAGGTACCGTTATTTTGAGTTTGTGTGCTAACCCCCAGATTCAAGCTTGCTCATGGCTTCAGAATCGACAAAATTGTATAACCACAGTATTTTAGTAGTACCTCAAGTGTTACCATATTGTGGCCAATGATAGAATTATCCTTTCCACTCTTCTGTTTCTGTAGATTACTGATTTGAGACAGGAAAGGAGAAGATAGATGATGTCGTTGTTGAGGAGTTGATTGGTTCTTTAGACTGACAAGGGCGTGGAGCTAAGATTCTTTTGGTGAAGGGGCATTGGGAGAATACCTTTCTCAACAAAATGCAAGGAACTGGTGGTATGATAACAACTCCTATTGTGCATGTCCTTCAAGCTTATCCTTGCTATTAACATCAACAGTACTTAAACAATGTGTTTAGTATATTTGGGGTGTTTCTAGTATATATAGATGGATTACACTGCTATAGTGTGAATTAAAAATAGTTCCCTCATTTTGCTTCTCTCTCCAAGAATATGGGATAAAGGCTTTGTTATTATTGTTGTTTTGTCTTGCTGAGTGGGAAATTGCTTCAAAGGGTGTGATATCAAGTTGGGCTTTCTTATTTGTGGAGTATTTCATTGACAATGCATTTCTAGCCAATTAAAAGTTACTAAGTTTTGTAACAGAATGTCACCCAAAACAGGCCACATAATAAGCAACCTTAGTTTTCCTAATACATGAGTACTCTCCATCAACGCCTGACATACAAAAACAGACAACACTACTGGAACACTGCAGTCCACACACAAAGATTAGCTACCAATATATGATGGTAAATCATTAAGTACTCTTTACTTCTTGGTAAAGCAATCTACACAGAATGGAAATTCTGTCCATGAGCAGTCGTCACTAAGCTTGTCATGGAGTCAAAAAAGAACATTTCTTGCAACCACGGCATTTTCCAACTTTGCTACTTCAACCAACTTTGCTTAATCAGTATTTTCTAATCTACAGAACTTGCTTTCAACTGTCTTTTGGTTCTAAAATCAAAACTTGAATTTTTGTTTTTCTTGTTCTTATTTTAAATAATTTTGAATATGCTCATGAAGTTCAATATGTCAAAGCTGAAATATCCACAACTTCTAAGCTTGCTTTGGAAAACAGTGAATATAGCACTATTATTTATGCATAGAATATGAAAGATTGTGCACTATGAATGAAGTTATGGTGTTTAAAGAATTTCGCAATCGACAAGGGAAAAAGATGAGATAAGAAGAATGACTTGTAAGAACATATGTCAAGAAAAACTCGCCAAATTCAGACACCAAAACTTTTCTTTTTATCCTTTTCATCTAAAGCTGTCAGGTTTTGACTTCAGTAAATACTAGAAATTAGATTTGAGGGAAAATAATTTCAGATAGTAAATTGTACGATCTAAGGGATCATATATTAATATGGCAGCTAAACAACCCAGGCATCATTTTGGGACATCCATCAACAGAAAATGCAAGGCATAAAAAAGTAAAATGACTTCAACTGTACCTGCACAAGCCTCACTAATGCATCACGAACTTTTTCCTTTGTGATAATTGGCCCACTTGGAGCAGGAGTGAGAGATGGAGGAGGAGTAGGTGGTGGAAAGGGTTGAAGCAATGGAGTACCATATGGGCCTTGCATGGTCACAGGAGGATGTAATGGCGGAGCAGTTGGCACAGAAGATGTAATTGGTGGCATCAACAAGGAAGATGAAGATGGGGGCAAGAAAAAGGTAGGTTTAAGAAGATTTGTAGCCCGATTGTCATTGTTGTTAGACTCTTGAGCGTCAAGGATAGGTAGTAATGGGTTAGAGGAAGTTGGCAAAGAAGAGACAGGTTGGAGCTTTGGCAAGGTACATGGAATGACACTTGGTGTGTGTGAAGCTAAAGGAAGAGTAGAGGAAGAATGAAGCGGTTGCCCTGAAATTGTTGCACTAGGAACATTTCCAATATTCATAGCTGCCTGCAAATAATAAAACAACCCAAATTAAGAATTAAGAAAGTTGTGAATGTATTCATGATTTATGTTAACTTTCAAAGTATTTATAGAGAACTAGATCTCCTAAAAATGTTATTGGCTGTAGGAGGCTAACTGTGAAGTGCTATACAATGACTACCCATATACAGCTTAACTGCTCAGGATGGCAAAAGACATGTTTAGACATCAAACAGAGAAGGAAAAATCATGTCATAAAGATATCAAGGCCAATTTAAGCAATAATTAAACTATGTATGTCACAATATAGCAGTATATATTAGATGAAGGCATGCATAAAACTGATGGCATGATTCAGACAAGTAGTAACTGGAGTAGGAGTACATACACTGAAGAAGTTCACGAAAGAAATTTCGGGAACATCAACTACAGACGCGGCTGAAGACGATGTTGGTGGCTCCAAAGGACCTTCAATCACATCTAAACTAGGAACTGCTTCCAGTTCCTCGAATTCACTGCTAGAAATAACACACATAGTTCAAGAAATACGAAAACAGTGATTCAAGAGAGAGAACCTATGTTGTCATACATGCAGTTCCAGAGTAGAGCAATTAGAACTGAACTCCCCATTGTGTCAGATATAGACAAAACTTAATCAAACCATACTATTGAAGGGAAAACTTAATCAAACCATACTCAAAACTTAATCAAACCGCTAGTCGGTTCGCGGAAACTAGGGATTAATCGGATTAATCAGGACTAGTTGGATTAATCAATTTGAGTTTTTTTTTAATTTTATTTTTTTTTATGCAATATATGCTATATGTCATCAAAGTATTAACTTAAGTACCCAAAAAAATATGCTCAATATATGTCCTTGGTATGCAAATTTTCTGAAACTTCTTCTCCCTCTCTTCTTTCTCCTTCTCCTTCTCTGTCGGTTGTTTTTAGGTTTTTGAAAGAACTGAATTTCTGATCGGATTTTTGATCTTTTTTATCCCTCTTTTTTGGAACCGAGGCCTAGTCGGCCGACTAGGCTCGTCTAGCCGCCTAATCGGCTACCTAGGTCTGATTATTGCTTGAACCTTTTTTTTGCCGACCAGTCCCCTAGTCGAGTCGGCGAAGGCCGACTACCGACTAGACGGGGACTAGTCGGCCGACTAGTCGAATTTTTACAACAGTGCAAAAATGTGACGTCTTCTAAGAAACATCAATCACTGAGAGGAAACATCATATCCCTTGTGTCATTTAATCCAAATGATGTGATAAGAGAAGTGTTAACAATTCATTCTTAGATGTTTAGGTGGCAAAACGTACCCTTTTTTACTAATCCACTATCTATCAATAAACCAATATAAATTCAGACATGACCCCTCCATTTTGTTCATAAAACCTAGACTTACTGACCAAGGACCAGATCACAGGCAAGACCATTTCTGATCCAAGCACAAAACTCTACCTTAGAAAGTTGCCAGAAATTCTTATTTAAGATCTAAGTGATACTCTAGTAGCAATGACACTCTTTGTAGTACGAGCAAAAAGGATGTACTAGACCTGGGATGGAAAAAGGCATTCAGAAGTTGCTCTAACTTTTCATATAACCAAGTTAACAATAACAGTTAAGCCATTTAAGATAACACATGCTATAAGGCATTGTTGAGATTTTTATGAAACCAAATTTGATGGTTACCTTTATCAAGATGCATATAGAAAGTACATATAAATCCTCATTAAAATTCTAATAGAACCAAGATACACTATCAGCTTAAAAACTGTCCCAAGAGTAAACAATTTGTGATTAGAGGATTGCTTGTCTTCAGTGTTGCACATGTTTTGTCATATGTAAAGACAAATCCAGATAACTTCCTTGCCAAATTGAAATATAACTCTAAGATGTTAAACCAAGATGCATATAAATCTAAGATTATGTTCCTTGTCGAAGATGTTAAAAGAATGCACGAGTCTAATACACTCTTAATAAAGAAAACTGACCAGATTGATCTGCTCATTCTTCCAACATAGCATCTCACAGCCTAAAGCATAGTTTTCTACGACATGGAGTAATCAACTAATTACATGTATGTTAATAAAGATTTCAGACACATTCCTTATAGGTGGAAGATTACTTTATTCAGTTGGCCAATAAAACTAGCAGATCATATTTTCTTAGAATTCAACTACTTCAAGATGACCAAAAAAGTTTTCCTTTAACAACAAGAAAGCTTTTATAACAAATTTATGGGGTTCTCATCAATTCTATGAATACATGAAAATACACATCATAAGAATGATCATTTGAAACACTATTTATCCTGCATGATCAACATAAGGAATAATGTTTTCTTTACCTTTTGGTCAACAATGCATTATGCTTTGGAGGGACCTTGGAAAATGCACTAAGGATCCTGAACAAAAAAAAAAATCGGTTCAGCTAAATCTCATTGGGTAAAAAGCTACATCTTTCCTTAATTACCACATATGAAAGATGCTATCAATGCATAGAATCAAGTTACTAAATATGAACCTAGAGATCAGTAATTAGCATCAACAAAAAGTATTAACAAGGAAAAAAAATTGAACAATTTCACAGTATTGAACAATTTCACAGTATTTAAGTAGAAGCATGTCAGCGAGTGGAAAACAACAAAGCAGCCAATACCTGCTGAAAAGATTTGCCACTGCCTCACAGTCGTGTGAATTGTAAAACCATATGCCATTTACTTCTTGGGCCGCATTACGATATAATAAATATGGAACCTGGACTTCATACTCAAAATCCCCCAAGAGATCCTCCACCAGGTTATCTGCAAGTAAAAGAAAGGAGTTACACAAAAAACAAATATGCAAATCAAACTCTATATATTAGTTGATTGGTCGTATTCAAAACATGCATGGTCTATGTGGTGAAACAAGAAAGGCAAAAGTAGTTACGGTTAAGGATAAACAAAAAACTTCAATGAAAGTTACAAAAAAAAACATTGATAGAGATAACTAAGCAAAGAAGGAAGCTAGAAAAGCCCGTTCATGGAACGAAAATAATAATAAAGAAGAAAAAATGGGAAGGGACCAAGATAATCACAAGTGGCTAAGAAATTGATAGTGAAAGACTAAAAAGTATTAGCAAAATAAAAGGATATTGAATAGAAATATTCGTAACTTTTAAGGAAAATCAACTAGAAGAATCTAATATAAAAAAAGGACATGGCCAGAATTAGGAACTACTACTATTGTATACATCAGATTTGTGAAGCCCAAAATAATTTAAAGAAGATGAAAACTAGAAGAGTTTATGTTTGGGCAATAGGATTAATGTGAACTGCCTATTTTAACTACATTATACAAACTATAAATATACCAGATTAATGAAGAATCCTTTTGGCATATTTCTAATAAACAAGATATACATAGTTCTACTAACTATTGAAATCATACTGAACCACAAGAAGAGCTATTACAGAGTGAAGAAAGAAAGGTGTCACTAAGAAAAGAAACAAACATGAAAAGAAATTTGGTTTTATACCAGAGTTGTTCTAACTATGAAATATATTCGCTTATTAGGATGATTAATAGAAAATATTTGGGAGAAGAATAAAGATATCTAGTTATGGCAAACCATGAAAGTTATTTGCTTATAAAATAACTGACAGAAAATATTTGGGCGAAGAATCAAGATATCAAGTATGGCTTGTATATAAAGGCTTGTGGTCCAGCTTATTAAAGGTACAGGGAGGCAAAGACTTAAGGCCTAGGTGAAGGCCTTCGAGACGTTGAGGTAGGGGCTCAAGACTAAAATTAGGCGGGTGTCGTAGGTAAGTTGAGACAAGTTTGTTGTATATGACTGTGAATTTGTGTCATGGGGCACAGATTTCTTCTTTCTACTATAGACTTGGAGACCCGCAATGCCAACCAGCGGAAACTCGGATTGAATTTTTGTAGCCTAAGAAGAGGACAAAATAACAAAAAAAGACTTCTCTCCAGAAACCCTAGTTTCGGATTTAACAAGGTTCCAAAACATTCTAGAAATGATTCAATGTAAGAAAAAGTTAGTTTCTCGTATCTCAATTAAGCTTGGCGCAATCATGCCATGTCAAATTACTTTCAACTGTGTGTTTGATTCCTTTGGTGCCTATACATGGGTGTGCCATACCCGACATGAGGTAGAGAAACTATATTGCAGAAATAAGGAAAGGAGTTGGATAAGGACTCGAAGCGGATATGGGATACCAACATTTCCATAAAAAACAATAAGTTGTCACCAATGGTGCACAAGACGGGCGTGATACAGGTACGGGCATGATACAGATGAACACCATGTCTCATGTCCATGCAACATAGATATTGTCCAATATGTGTCGGATGTTGCAAAGAATGAGATCTCAAATTACTACGGAGTGACTACACTGTTAGGTACGGGCATGATACAGATGAACACCATGTCTCATGTCCATGCAACATAGATATTGTCCAATACGTGTCGGATGTTGCAAAGAATGAGAACTCAAAATACTACGGAGTGACTACACTGTTATATATTCACTGCTAGTACAGCTTGGATAAAAGGTTGTGTCAGGTAGCTGACATCCAGGGAGTAAGGCCCTCTTTGGATGCTTGGAGTAAAAATGTTCATGTAAAAAATCGTGCACTTCTTGAAGATAGTGGTCATCTTATGGAGTAAGGCCCTTTTTGGATGCTTGGAGTAGAAATTAAGTATGGTGCACTTCTTGAAGATGGTGGTCCCCATATGGAGTACAGCCCTTTTTGGATGCCTGGGAGTAAAATTAATTAAATTGACTTGACGATGGCGGTCATCATATGGAGTATGGCCCCCTTTGGATGCTTGGGAGTAAAAATTACTTAAATTGACTTAAGGGAGGAGGCTTAGATCACAGGTGTCTCTGTAATCTACTGTTAGTCAATTTTGATTAGAAGTTGGACTTAAGAGTCCCGTGTTAGTCAAGTGAGATTTCACGAACTCCAGAATTGTGATTTTGTAATCAATCTTTCCAAATTTATATATGTTTTATTTATGTCAACCACACATTTTTGCATGTAATCCTTAATCACATATTTCCCACCCATTCCTCTCTTTTCTTGGTATAATATTAGACCCAAAATTCTCTCTTTTTTTTCCCATCTCTAGTATTAGGGTTCTCTCCAACATATTCTGTGGATCTCACTGCCAACAAAACCGAAGTTGTCCCTTTGTTGCCTCAACCCACCCAGACCCAGATTTTGCAGCCTTCACTAAAGGAGCTCATCTTTATTTTCTCCTTCACCATGGTTACCAATACCTCCTCCATTCAACTGTTAAGTAGTTGTTAACGTTGTCTCCGTCAAGTATTATCATAACTTTTTCTTCTCCTTCTACAAGCTTGATGCAGCCTTTGTCATCCACGAGCACATATTAGAAAAGTAAAATGGGTACATAGATTCATTATCTTCAAGCCTGACGGCCAATGGTAACGATGATACCATCGACGAACCTGTCACTTTTATCACGAATGTTACCCTCGCATGTCAACCATTTGGCACGAATGTTGTCCTTGCATCTCAATCAAAAGGTAAAGACAAACAATGTGAGTCTTCTCGATCAAGTAAAGAGAGAGGACCAATACGAGGAGGAGCATTGAGATCCACGTTCTAGCGACAACAAGATGTCAAGCTTGATGCGCCCGATGAGCCAGTAGCAAACATCATCATCTTATTGGATTCGATCTCAGTAGTACTAAATGCCCCTTTATCCACTCGTCTTTCTTGCTCACCTAAAGGTGGTTTTTCCTTCGCTCTTGTGTTTTTTTTTAACTTTTTTCTCACCCATTGAAGGATGGTTGTACAGAGTTGGTTTGGGCACATCTACTACCGATTGGGATGGGAAAGAATCATTTACCATAGACGAATCTTCAGTTCCCAATTACAATAGGTGAGAGGGCGCATCACATCACTGTTGATCACCTTCTCACTAGCCTCGGTACGGCTCTCCTTCGGAAGTTTAGCTTCAGATACATCTTTCTTCTCTTCACGCAGTTTAGCAATTTATTTCACTTTCTTGGCTAACTTCAAATCATATTTTTCTTCATCGACTTCAATTATAATTCCAGAATTGTGCTTTCTTGACCACCAACTATCACATTCTTAGGTTGTGTCTACCCAAACCTTGCTATCATCATAAATATCATCATGTTTGGTAGCTTCGATTCCAATGTTGACTTGGTATTCCGTCTTAGCTATGTCTAGGGTACACACAATTTAGAAGGATTAGCTTGTAGTTCCTTAAAGTCTAAGTCTTTAAAATCTTGCTCGTCTTTAGCTGGACCCTTATGCTTAATTTTTTTGATATCATCCTTCGTCATTAAGGCATAGCTTTTAGGTATTAAGAAGTAACATTTTTTCACTTGATTCTCCAACTTAAACATCCCAAATTCATAGGAAAATTCATAGGCAGAGATTTTTTCTTGTGGAAGAGGATTTCCTAGAACTGTTGACTCCGTATCTCTATAAAAACAGTCAAGTCTTGATGTATATTTGTACATGTGAATACGAGAACAAGCTGTAATAGCAGCGACCAATTGCGCTGCTGAGCTCTTAGGTGGATTTCACTCATGGACCTTGCTAGTATTATTGTAGTAATTAACAAGATATTAATCCTCGCTAAGCTTGTTTCCTTCTTCCCTCCGAATTAAAAACTCATATCTTTTCCTACAACATACCTTTGTTATTTTACTGGTATGATTAATACCGAATCTCCCGTAAAGAAAGTTCATCAAGGTCCTATACACACATTCCATGGCATCGTCATCGTCACCTGTTATCGTCACCCGTTCTCTTAACTTTAAGTCTGCTCTTACAGAGGGATGAGACAATCGAAAGGACTATATTTCTTTTGAAACAAATACCCCCTTAGTGAAATTATCTTGTAACCCAAGACGCGTGCAAATATCAACTCTTCGCTATGATAGACACATGTGAATTTCGCAGTTGGGAAAAGTCGAGAAGAATCTTTAACCTTTCTATAGGGTAAGACGGGTTGACTAATTTTACTAGGACATAGTACATATGTTTCCACAAACCCACACAAGTTTGACAAGTCCTTGTCTTCAAAATTAACATACCAGACAGGGACACCACTAGGCATAAGAGAGGTTTTCATGATAAACGAATACAATGAGTTTATATCCTAGTCAAATATATTTGAACCACCAGAGAGATTAGCGCATAGCATCCATAGTAGCCACGCTGAATGAATCAATAAATGTATCTTCATTACAACTTGGGATATGGACAGGCCAAGTTTCTAGATCGTAATAGCTCATACAAAATATTTTCTAAGCTAGCGAAGACAATGTGAAACTATCTATTATATTAACATTGTATTCAATCCAATAAATATATTGTGCCTTACGCATAACACCACCTAAGAGACAGATACATGTATAATATAATCAAACAATAGGGCTCTCTTATTTATCATATTCCACACCTTCACATCTGAATTTGCAACCGACACTTTAGAACCTAATTATGTATCTAAACTACTAGAAGAATAATCAAAGAATCTCTTAGACTGAAGACCACATGTTTAGCTGAAAACTTGCATGTACCGTAGAGCTAGCCTTCTAGGCTTATCAAACTTTGCGTGGATGGCAAAGTTAACATATCTTAGGCACGTTTAACCTATTTTTAGCTTGGATGGGTACATTGAGGTCCAATTTGACCATTCTACCCCTGGTGGACTTGCATGAGCCTGGCGGTGTACGAACAGGCTGACAGGTTGTTGGGAATTGTATTTTTTAAGTGTCAACAAATAATATTAGTTTGGTGCCTTAAATAAAAACAAAGCACTTATCCAAAACAAAAAAATTAGGGCTAATTGAATTATTTGTCTTCCAGTCAGCACTATTAAGGGCAACAACTTAAAAGACTGCTACTAAAGGATGTCTCAGAGTTTATTTGTAAGGGTTCATTTCATATAACATCCATCAATCTTATCTTTTATGCTGGATGTAGACTACCTAACCAAAGCCTCCTTTATCTGGACTTGGGAACGACAATAAAAACAAAAGACAATAAACAACCATTTTTCTTGATAGTTTTTGACATCATAGGTAATTCATATCATGTAATGTATCACTCCAACAAGTTGATCTTACAATTGCAGAGCACATAGCTTCTCGACTGAGAACGTTTCTTGCACACATTCACATCAAACTCCAACGATAGAGCACGTAGGATGCGTGGATACCCCCAAAAATAGGTGTCGCTCCATGTCATGCTGACACGTACCAGACACAACACAGGGACTCCAAATCTAACATAGGAAATCAATTAACCAATTCCAGAAATGAAAAAGAACTTGATTCTAACCTGTGTTCCGCCGGTTCATGACGATGAACTGAAACCTCGGCTGCGTATTCCTGCAAAAAAATCACTCATTTCTTCATCATCACAACAAAGGAGCAGGAAAAAAACGAGTATTTCTCACAACAGAATCAAAATACTATCAAAAAATCACTCATTTCTTCCTCCTTTCAGCAATTGAAAAAAAAAAAGTAATTTTTGCCTAGTTCTCAAAACGAATCAAAACCCTGACAACCGCGAGATCCAAACTAACCTCTTGACGACGAAGAGCGATCCTTCCACATCCTTCCGGCTCTGCAAAGAGGGAAAAAAAAACTCTAATCTTAGAGGAAAGGAGCAAAATTGGTTCCGCTACTGTGCCGCATCGTGTCGGATACGTACCGGACACAACATAGACACTCCAAAAAACGAAATTGATCAGAAAAATCGAAACTTTTTTGAGGATGGAATGGAATGGAATCGAATCGAGAGTACTGACCCACTGGTTGAGGTCGATGTTGAACTCGTAGAAGGTGACGTGGGCGGCGGTGATGAGGATCTCCTCGACGAAGGGGTCGATCCGCTGGAGGACGGTGAGGTTGAGGAGCTTGGTGCTCTGCTGATCCAGATTCGGCATCAGCCTCCCGTTCTGCGACATTTTCTTCTCTCTTCCCTCCTCCAGAAACCCTAACCCTAGATTTTTAGGAGGGGATGGGAAATGGATGGGTACACCCACTGTGAGGAGGACAGAGAGGAGCGAAGGAAGGGAGGACAAGGATTATTTATGTGCCGTGGGATGATATAAACAGGTAAAGTGCATTTAAACCCTCCTTAGATGTAACGAAAACGCAATTAAAGACCTCATGATTTAAAAAATTTAAAATATTACGAAAATGCTTAAATCACCCCCTAATCTAAGTTTTCTGTTAACCGGTGTTAACTTTTGGGTGAAATGACCGAATTACCCCTGTGATATAATCGAAGCATAGAACCGACGTTTCATTTCTATTCTCAACTCTCTCTCTCTCTCCCGTTCTCAACTCTCTCTCTCTCTCTCTCTCTCTCTCTCTCTTCCGTTCTCAACTTTCTCTCCCCCGTTCCAAAATCTCTTTGCAAACCCTAAATCTCTTTGCAACCCTAAATCAATTTGCAAACCCTAAATCGAAGCATAGAACCGACGTTTCATTTATATTCTCAACTCTCTCTCGCTGCTGTTGGTCGATCGGAGTGGAGATCGGAGTGAAGATTCTGAATATTTTCGGCTTATTAGAAAATTCAAGGGACCGGTACATTCGAAAACCCTAGTTCTCTGAATTTTCCTACACTTTCAAACATAGTGCATGAATGATGTCAGTAGGAGCGAAAATTTCTGAATATTTTGAGAAAAATGCATGAATGATGTCTGTACGAGTGGAAAATGTGTGTTTCTTGCATGATATTTGTTAAATTTCGTAATTTTTTAAGAAAAATGCAGGAATGATGTTTGTATATTGTTGTTGTTGGTGTTGTTTGTAGTCTATTGTCTATATAGGGGCTGTTTGTAGTATATGAGTTGTTTGTTATAGTAGTTATAATCCTTGTATGTACGTAGGATTAAATTAGTTGAATTTATATTAAAGTAGTTGTCTGTTGTCCCTCTCTTTGTCTATACGTTGTTGAATTTATATTAAAATAGTTGAATTTATATTAAATTAGTTGACTGTCTGTTTGTCTATACATTGTTGTTTCTATGTTAATTAGTTGTTTGTCTGTTTGTCTATACGTTGTTGTTCCTATATTAAATTAGTAGTACATAGGGAACTGTCTTTTGTTAGTTTTTTCATATATGTTGTTGCCTGTGTGTGTATGTGCAGAGGGATTAATGGATACCAAGTATGTTGTTCATATGTTTGTTGGAGGAGATTTTAGTATTGATAACCAATATGTGGGGGGTATAGAATTAGAACTTAAAGGATGTGTGGACAGAGATGAGATGTGTTGGTTTGATCTTGATGGGTTATGTGCATATGCTGGGTTCCAGGCTCCATGTGAAGTTTATTATTTTGACCCTGTAGATGGAAGTAAGACTCAGATATTGGGTGACAATGATATATTGAGCTTTTTTGAAAAGTTTCCAACCCCTTGTGTTATCAAATTTTATGTACTGGGGAAGCTTGTTGAGTCACTCATTGACTATGGTGAATATGTTGACATTACTGAGTTTACAACCACCAGAATTCTATGTGGTCCTTCTGAAGCAGCTGATGAGATTGATGTGTAGTTGGGTGATGATTTTTGGGCCAATATAGACTTGACTGGACCTGCTCAACCTGATGAAGATGTGGAGTTAGGATCTGGGCCTCCTCAACATGTACAAGATGAAGGGACTGCTGAGAAGGAAGACAATGTTGAGAATGAAGACAATGTAGAGGAAGAAAGGACTGAAGGCAATATGGAGGAAGAAAGAACTGAAGATGTGGAGGAAGAAGCAGCTGGTGTTGACTTTAGTAGTTTTGTCCCCCATGAAGACATTGACCAAGACTCTGAATATGCTCCCAGTGATGAGTTGGCTAGTGTACACTCCTCAGAAGAAAGTTTTGATGATGAGGATGAAGGGACTGCTCATGCAGATCCTCTAGTGACTAAAAAAGGGTTAGTGAGGAAGGAAGATGTGTCTCTTCATGTAGGGCAGAGGTTTGCTTCACATGCAGAATTCAGGAGTGCATTGAGGCTCCATGCCATAAAGAACAAGTACAATATCAAGTGGATACACAATGAAACAAAGAGGGTGACAGCTAGATGTGCAAATGATGCTTGTGAGTGGAGGATTCATGGGAGTGTTTTTGGTGGTCATGGGAATTTTGTATTGAAGAAGTATGTGTCTGACCATTCAAGGGACTGTGTTGAGGTGGACAGCAATAGACAAGCTACTGCCACATTCCTTGCAAACAGATATGTACACAGATTCAGGAATGATCCAGACTGGAAGTATGCTAGGTTTAGAACCCACATTGCAGAAGATTTGGAGATTGACTGTTCAAGACACAAAATTGCAAGGGCAAAGAAGAAGGCATTAGAGTTGATTGAAGGGCATACCCAAGACCAATATGCTTACATCAGGGAGTATGCAATGCTGGTGATGTCTACCAATCCTGGGAGTGTTGTTAGGGTCAAAGGAGAATTAGAGGAAGATGGAAAGTCCACCAGATTTGTGAGGGTGTTCTACACTTTGAAGGCTGTGATAAAGGGTTTTAAAGAAGGTTGTAGACCATTCATTGGTCTAGATGGGTGTTTTCTGAAGACTGAGTACAAAGGACAACTTCTTAGTGCAGTGGGAATAGATGGTAACAACAGTTTTTTCCCTATTGCTTGGGCTGTTGTGGAGATAGAAAATAAGGAAAATTGGAACTGGTTCATGGATCAACTATTGGATGCACTTGGCATGGATGGAAATGCAATCACCTGGATTTCTGATAGACAAAAAGGCCTACTGGATGTGTTTCACAATCTTCTTCCTAATACAGAGCATAGATTTTGTGTTAGGCACATATATGACAATTTCAAGAAGAAACATCCAGGGTCCAAGTTGGAGTATCTTTTGTGGGAAGCTTCAGAGACATGCACTTTAGTTGATTTTGAGAAAGCAATGAATAAGATCATGAAAGTAAGCAAGGAGGCCTATGAATGGTTAGATAAACTTCCTGCAGGTCAGTGGTCAAAGCATGGGTTCTCAACCAATTCTAAGTGTGAGCTGTCAAGTAATAATATGTGTGAGTCATAGAATAAGCACATATTGAAAGCAAGGGACAAGCCCATTATTTGTCTGCTGGAAACTATAAGAAGATTGCTCATGGTAAGGTTCCATGAGAAGAGAGAAAGAATGGGAGCTCATGATGGGGTCATTGTTCCTAAAGTAATGAAAAAACTGGAAGAAGCCAAAGAGGGTGCAAAAAAATGTATGGTTATTACTTCTGGGTTCAATAAATTTGAAGTGAGCCAGAGAGGACTTAATAAGGCAGTGGGCTTGGAAGCAAAGAGCTGCAGCTGTAGAGAGTGGCAACTCACAGGTATTCCATGTGACCATGCAGCTACATGTATTAAGAAGAAGAGGCACTATATTGAAGACCATGTAGATAAGTGCTATCACAAGTCTACTTACTTGAAGGCTTATGTAGAGATAATCAACCCTCTTTCAATGAGGAATTTAAGACAACTTCAAAATGTTGTACCTATGATACCCCCTGTGGTCCATGTCCAAACTGAGAGAAGGCAAAAGAAGAGAAAGAAACAAGATGATGAAAGAATGTCTAAGAAGGAAGCTGGAAAAGTCATGACTAGAGGCATTATCACCTGTGGCAAGTGCAAGCAGTTAGGACATAACTCAAGAGCATGCCCAAATCCTTTCAAGGAGAAGGAGAGTGCCAAAAGGCAAACCAGGTAGGCCAAAGCTACCTAGGTCAACTCTGCATGCGTGTCATGGTAATCCAACACCTCATGTTGAAGGAAATGTGGGCCATAATTCTGAAAGTGTTGCAAGGGGGAGAGTGTTAGCTCCAAAAGGTATTTCTGATACATGAATTTTGCTAATTACTTGTTAATTATTTTAAAATTTTGCATTTTAATTTTTTGTTACTCATCTTTTCATAGGTTGTAGACAAGTAAAGGGTCCTTATCATTTTGGTGACCCATTTTGAAAGTGGCATTGATGAATTCGAGTTATGTGGTGTCACGACCCGCACCCACTGTGAGGGTACGAGAGCGTAACAACGCCCAGCCTACGCCGTAGTGTCGGCGGTAGAACGCTGTTTTAGGTCATGAACTATAACTAACATAATATGAATGCTCTCCATAAGGAGGCCAACACAGAGGTACAACTCAATCACAATCTAGAGATAGAATATGGCACGATAAAATAGATAAGAGAATCCTCAACCGAGGTACAACAGAAATAAAATACAAGTCTCAACATCTCTACAATATACAACTCTGAATCAAGAACAACAACTAAACATAAAAGGGAAAACAGTCTAAACTATCTATACTAAGCAAGGTATCGTCCTCAGCAGCTGCCTGAACCTCCCCTGGGGGGGGGGTGTGTGTTATGAAAGAGAGATAGAGAAGAGCATGTGTATGTGTTCATGGGTGTGTGTGTGTGTGTGTTATGAAAGTGCACAAGAACATGTGTGTTTTATCATGGAATGAGTGTTAGGCAATGTGTGAGTGAGAGTGTCAATGAGTGAGGGTGTGAGGGTTATATAGTGTAGTGTGCATTGTGTGTGGAGTGATAGTGAGGCATGTGTGTGTGATAGGATAGCGTAATGATACATGAGGGTGTGATGTGTATAGGACTTGTGTGTGAATGAATGGCATGAGGATGTGTGAATCATGAGTGTGTGTGTGTTTAAGGCTATGTGGGTACATAGGTTAGTGAGTATTTAAGTGTCATAGAGTGTGCTAGAGGGTGGCAGTGTTAGGGATGTAATAGTGTATGTGTGGGTGAGTGTCCTGTGAGTGAGTGAGCAAAATATGTGTGTGTGTGACTGTCATATGAGAGTGTGAGGGAAAGTGTGTAAGAATGTTGTGTGCAGGAAAAAAAATAATACAGAACAGTGAAATGCAAAGGAGGAAAATGTGTGTGTCTGGGACTAAGGGGGTGCCTTAGTCTGTGTGTGTTCATGTAAAACCATACATATAAATTCTCAGATTTCAACCTACAGTTCCAACATTCTCAGGTATTAATGAAACATGGATTTTCAGTTATATCCTAAACAGTCCAACACTTCTACAGTTCAAACATTCAGACATCCCCCATTCAAAACCAATACACAAAACTGAGAACTGTGGACTGTCAAGTCCTAAATTTCAGATATTGAAACTTATTCACAGATTAATACAATATGGGAAAACATTCATAGTTCATAAAAGAACTTCAAAAAAAAAATAGTCTAAACAGCTTATGGTTTCAATTTGATATTTCAAAATCGGTTTGACACATTGGGAATCATCCCCACATCACAACAGTTCAGCCTTTACTAAATTCCAGATTTTAACTTTCAAAGAGCCCAACAAAATCTAATCAGTCCAAATCTAAAACTGCAAGAAAATAGGAAAACTTACTTTAAACTCAGAAAACTGATTTTTGCTCAGTCTACACATTCCTAGCCCAAATTAAAAATCAATGTTTCACCAAATCAACACAAATTTGATACATAGCATGATAACATATAGGAGGATGAATCTAGGAACTTAAATCAACATTCAAACAGAAATTAACAGGTCAAAATAGGTGTACCAAATCGAATTCCAAAAACTGGAATTCACTGAGAGTTCCATGTATCAGTTAAATGGAAAAATGACAAACAATTTAATGAAAATACACTTGAAATGTGATTTAAAAGGTTGGTAACATAATTACATGTTGTGTACGTGTCCCAGGGTCCATCACGTGTCCATTAATATGACACAATCGTGTCCAACACAAATAAACACAAACAGTGCACACACAGACATTGTGTAGACCACAGGCTCGTGCGTGTGTGCACGCGTATCGTGCACACGACACAGGCCAACCCAGGCCTTGTGGTCGTGTCCCCACTTAGGCTAGGTCTAGGTGCACGTGTCTAAGTGTCTGTATCGTGTCCATGTGAGTCGTGTCAGGAGTACGAGACCCGTGTCAGTGCGAGAATTTAGACTGGAAAAATCTCGTGCACGACCGTGCGGGTGCAGTGCGGGCTCGATTGCTCCCAAACCATTCCACGAGGTCCTACGAAACTTTGTAGGCCTCGTGTCAGTCATGTAGGGAGTCCTCATGTCGAATTTCGTGTGGTAAAGTGGCGTGTACACTGCACACCAAGCCCCGAACAGCAGGGGATCGAACCACAGTGCGCGCGCGTGTGCACCCGTGTGTGCACGCGTCTGTTCCGACACGACACGACACGACACAGAGATCCACTCAGATGATCAGAAATGCATAAGCAATAGCAAAACCTAAATTTCTATTTAAATACATCCTGGAAATTAGGTCGAAAATCTCACTGAGGCATTTCGTCAAACAGTTTGGGGACAGGTCTGATACGTGTCCAAACGGACACGAAACTATTGAAACCCGACACGAAACTAATGCAGACACTTAGGGGACTCTTAGGGATTCCTAAATATGAAAAGAAATCGAAATTTCATGGAGAAATGGAGAAGTTACCTATTGTTGAACTTTCAAGAAAAACCCCTATTCAATGGCTCTTCTCTTGATGTCCCATTCCACTCAAATCACATCAAACTGAAATGGAACATTAACAACAGCAAGAATAGGCATATTAGGACCTAATGGAATAAATTAGAAAGAAAAAGGAAGAGGAATGGAGTTCTAGGAATTGAAATACCATAGGAAACTAACCTTTCTAAAACTTGAGCCTTCTTAAGAAAGAGGCAACCCTAAAAATAGGATAGTATAAATAGGGTGGTGCTCCCAAGGAGGATATGGTGGCTGGCCAATAATGTCTAGGGCTTAGGGTTTTGAAATTCTTGGGCTTTGGGCCAAGTTACATAGGCTATGGCTAAGTTGTTTTATTAATGGCTCTAAATCATAAGCCATGACTTATGACTTTCTAAATCCTATTGCTAATTAGAGTCTAATGACCAAACCAAAGATTAGGCTAGGTTAGACTAGAGTTATATAACCTAACCAAGTCCATACTAACTAGGGTTAGCTCTTAGGTTGGTCTACAAGAGTCAAAACTAGTCAAAGTCAACCTAGTCTAAACAATTCCAAAATAATTCCTAAAAATAACCATAAATTCAAATAAATTCTAATAAATCCAAATGATCCTAAAAATGTCAAAAATATCCTAACCACATGGCTAGGCTCTAGGGTAGGCAGTCTCTACTGTTCACTAGCAAAACACCAAAAATCACAAGTTATGAATTTAAATAGTTTAAAAATAATTAAAAATCACTAAAAATCATAATATGAAATAAATATCCTTAAATAATAATTATAATTACAAAATTTCAAAATTACCCTCTTCTAGAAAACTGGGTGTTACAATCCTACCCACCTTATAAAAATTTCGTCCTCGAAATTAAGATGATCGCACCCCTTCTAGGTCAAACATAGTCAAGGGTCAATCACTAGTCAATTTTCTCAACACCCTAGTACTTGGTCATCAGCTGGTCAACTTCTTAGGATTTACCTATGCTAGCTACCTAGTGTTGGCAACTAGGGATTAGCAAGGAAAAATCTATAATAGACTAGCTCTTAACTTCCAAATCCTATCAAGTCACCCATAACTAATTACCCACAAGCTAAGCACACCAATCCCAAATACCACATATATATATATGCTCAAGAACAACAATCCATCACATATATCCTAAGTATATCATCTATATATATAGACCTCTTAGTCCTAGGTGAAACTACAACTATGCTCAAGGGCAGGCTCTGGTTACTGGGTGCCTTACTGGAAGGGTAAAGGAAAACTATAAGGTTGTATGGCATACTAACATCCTATACGTAACTGGTTGGTATCATAATAACAGGGAATTATCTGCAATGGGTTACTATTCTAGCACCAATGCTAACTATCACCTCTAGGGTACAGACACTCTATAAGTCACCATATCTATATACTATGAAGGAACTACCTATGAACAAGCTATACAAACTAAATATCCCTACTTCTAAGTCATTTATAACAATAAAAAGGGTATGATGTTTTAAACCTTCTCAAGATACAATCTGCTAATCATATGCGTCTGCCCAAAATCATGTTGTCTAGAGTCTTCATCATGCTAGTGAGCAAGGCTACGAATGTCCTCGCTATGCCAACTAACACGACTATCGAAGATTCTAGATCCTATAATTTAGGTGACCTAGCCCATATGATTTATCTCAGAAGAAAATCAACATAACACCAAAAACAACAGGACAAAATTGATAAATCAACAAGGAACAGGGAGAATCGAATTTCAAGACAGCTATAAGAGGCAATTGCGGAAATGAAATCAAAAGAACGGAACCTGCAACTAGATCTCCAACGGCCTGTACATCCTTGACTGTCCTGACGATAGCTCGTCCTGCTAGTTTCCCCTGGTCTGCTGCTGATGCTGCATGAATCACCGCTGCTGAGAGAAATCAGAAACGACGGGAGAAAATCTCTGTACAGATAGAGGTGCACCTCCAATGTAGCAGAAACGCCAACCTGAGTCGACACAACAGGAGCTGCGGTCTCGAGGCCCTGATGAACAGGACGAGAGGTGGCCAGCCTCTCGATAGTATCCTTCGAACCGAAGCGATGAGATCGTGTCTTCATAACCATCATGAAAACAGATCAAAACAAGAAGCAATTTCTGAGAATAAAGCGAAAATTCAAAGGAGGACAGTTTATATTCAAAGGGGAGTCAATAAGCAACAATTTTTAGACAAAAGGAATCTGATTAAGAGTTTTTCCTAATATGATTGAGTACCTCAAAATATCCTAATCCTACTGTAGGCTATAGTGATACTCTAGTTCAAATACCACTACATAAACTCGACCTGTATGGACCACCACTAAAAACATGTCACGACCCGCACCCATTGTGAGGGTACGAGAGCGTAACAATGCCCAGCCTATACTGCAGTGTCGGCGGTAGAACGCTGTTCTAGGTCATGAACTATAACTAACATAATATGAATGCTCTCCATAAGGAGGCCAACACAGAGGTACAACTCAATCACAATCTAGAGATAGAATATGACACGATAAAATAGATAAGAGAATCCTCAACCGAGGTACAACAGAAATGAAATACAAGTCTCAACATCTCTACAATATACAACTCTGAATCAAGAACAACAACTAAACATAAAAGGGAAAACAGTCTAAACTATCTATACTAAGCAAGGTATCGTCCTCAGCAGCTGCCTGAACCTCCCCTGGGGTCCAGGTCGCGAGTGTCAACTAGGCAAACTCCAAGTAAGGGTGCATGGTGCCTCATCATCCTCTGTAAAATTTTCAACAGGTCCAGTCAGGACGGAAGCGAGCACAAAACATCTCACGCAGTTCATATCATGTTAGGAAATATAAAGCATGCAATAGAGTAAGGTACATGAAACACTGAAAGTAAGAAGTATATGAAAAACAGTAGAGATTTGATAACAGGAAATATCTAAATATGATAAATAAGAACTGTAAGTCTACTATGATTTAGAGTACAATATGGTTATGTAAACGGTCTAGGAAAATACAATGGTAACTCCATTGTACGTGGGTGTACAATAGACATATAAAATAGTTATACAATATTGTACAATAGGATTTGATTACATAACCAATTCTACTCCCCCTCCCCAAATTAATACACAAGGATCTACTCCGGTTACGTTATCTTGCACAATAGTGTACAATGTTATACAATAGATGTACAATATTATACAATAGTTGTACAATGTTATACAATGGATGTACAATATTATATAATAGATGTAAAATATTATACAATAGTTGTACAATGGTCTATCCCTGGGACTCATGTGATACTGAGAGTACAATATGCACAAGGAGTATACAAGGATATGGGTATTCAATAAATACAATATGTAAGTGAAACGCACATTACAATATGTATTTAGTGAATACAAGGAGATAACATCTCAGAAGAAGATCCGTATAGTACCAATCCGTGATAATGATCGTGTCAGCATCAAGTACAGTAATCTAGAGCAAGAATATAAATCCAGACAAGTATGAAACGGTCAGAGAATGTACTCGCCTCGTATCTGAATGTCTGAAGTAAATATACTGTCCAAGATGAGGTACCTGACTCCTAGTTAGAGCAACACAAGTCAAGATGTACACAGGAAATGATAAATATAATCTACAATGCATCTGCATGCTGTCTAGGTCAAACTAGACTAAAGTCAACACTTGGTCAACTCCAGTCAACTAGACTAGTCAAACTAGGTCAACTAGGTCAAATCCTAGCCCAACAAGTCTAATAAGTCTCACTAGGCCTAACCAAGCCTAGTCTAGCAATCACACACCAATCACAAGGCTATACAGGCCAAACACAAGCCATCACATTCAATATTATACATAAGAGAAAGGAAGCTAACATGTAAAGCTATGTGTGTGTGTGAACATGGAGGTGTACATGAAAAGAGAATTCAACACTAGGCCCTATATCACATATATGTATATATAACTATAGGAAAACTCTATTTACCACATTAACACATTTAGCCATGTATAGTATAGTATATATATATATATATATATATATATATATATATATATATATATATATATATATATATATATATATATATATATATATATGTAGAGAGAGAGATAGAGAAGAGCATGTGTATGTGTTCATGGGTGTGTGTGTGTGTGTGTGTTATGAAAGTGCACAAGAACATGTGTGTTTTATCATGGAATGAGTGTTAGGCAATGTGTGAGTGAGAGTGTCAATGAGTGAGGGTGTGAGGGTTATATAGTGTAGTGTGCATTGTGTGTGGAGTGATAGTGAGGCATGTGTGTGTGATAGGATAGTGTAATGATACATGAGGGTGTGATGTGTATAGGACTTGTGTGTGAATGAATGGCATGAGGATGTGTGAATCATGAGTGTGTGTGTGTTTAAGGCTATGTGGGTACATAGGTTAGTGTGTATTTAAGTATCATAGAGTGTGCTAGAGGGTAGCAGTGTTAGGGATGTAATAGTGTATGTGTGGGTGAGTGTCCTGTGAGTGAGTGAGCAAAATATGTGTGTGTGTGACTGTCACATGAGAGTGTGAGGGAAAGTGTGTAAGAATGTTGTGTGCAGGAAAAAAAAATAATACAGAACAGCGAAATACAAAGGAGGAAAATGTGTGTGTCTGGGACTAAAAGGGGGTGCCTTAGTCTGTGTGTGTTCATGTAAAACCATACATATAAATTCTCCGATTTCAACCTACAGTTCCAACATTCTCAGGTATTAATGAAACATGGATTTTCAGTTATATCCTAAACAGTCCAACACTCCTACAGTTCAAACATTCAGACATCCCCCATTCAAAACCAATACACAAAACTGAGAACTGTGGACTGTCTAGTCCTAAATTTCAGATATTGAAACTTATTCACAGATTAATACAATATGGGAAAACATTCATAGTTCATAAAAGAACTTCAAAAAAATAGTCTAAACAGCTTATGGTTTCAATTTGATATTTCAAAATCGGTTTGACACATTGGGAATCAACCCCACATCACAACAGTTCAGCCTTTAATAAATTCTATATTTTAACTTTCAAAGAGCCCAACAAAATCTAATCAGTCCAAATCTAAAACTGCAAGAAAATAGGAAAACTTACTTTAAACTCAGAAAACTGATTTTTGCTCAGTCTACACATTCCTAGCCCAAATTAAAAATCAATGTTTCACCAAATCAACACAAATTTGATACATAGCATGATAACATATAGGAGGATGAATCTAGGAACTTAAATCAACATTCAAACAGAAATTAACTGGTCAAAATAGGTGTACCAAATCGAATTCCAAAAACTGGAATTCACTGAGAGTTCCATGTATCAGTTAAATGGAAAAATGACAAACAATTTAATGAAAATACACTTGAAATGTGATTTAAAAGGTTGGTAACATAATTACATGTTGTGTACGTGTCCCAGGGTCCATCACGTGTCCATTAATACGACACAATCGTGTCCAACACAAATAAACACAAACAGTGCACACACAGACACTGTGTAGACCACAGGCTCGTGTGTGTGCACGCGTGTCGTGCACACGACACAGGCCAACCCAGGTCTTGTGGTCGTGTCCCCACTTAGGCTAGGTCTAGGTGCACGTGTCTAAGTGTCTGTATCGTGTCCATGTGAGTCGTGTCAGGAGTACGAGACCCGTGTCAGTGCGAGAATTTAGACTGGAAAAATCTCGTGCACGACCGTGCGGGTGCAGTACGGGCTCGATTGCTCCCAAACCATTCTACGAGGTCCTACGAAACTTTGTAGGCCTTGTGTCAGTCATGTAGGGAGTCCTCATGTCAAATTTCGTATGGTAAAGTGGCATGTACACTGCACACCAAGCCCCGAACAGCAGGGGATCGAACCACAGTGCGCGCGCGTGTGCACCCGTGTGTGCACGCGTATGTTCCGACACGACATGACACAGAGATCCACTCAGATGATCAGAAATGCATAAGCAATAGCAAAACCTAAATTTATATTTAAATACATCTTGGAAATTAGGTCGAAAAGCTCACTGAGGCATTTCGTCAAACAGTTTGGGGACAGGTCTGATACGTGTCCAAACGGACACAAAACTATTGAAACCCGACACAAAACTAATGCAGACACTTAGGGGACTCCTAGGGCTTCCTAAATATGAAAAGAAATCGAAATTTCATGGAGAAATGGAGAAGTTACCTATTGTTGAACTTTCAAGAAAAACTCATATTCAATGGCTCTTCTCTTGATTGCCCATTCCACTCAAATCACATCAAACTGAAATAGAACATTAACAACAGCAAGAATAGGCATATTAGGACCTAATGGAATAAATTAGAAAGAAAAAGGAAGAGGAATGGAGTTCTAGGAATTGAAATACCATAGGAAACTAACATTTCTAAAACTTGAGCCTTCTTAAGAAACAGGCAACCCTAAAAATAGGATAGTATAAATAGGGTGGTGCTCCCAAGGAGGATATGGTGGCTGGCCAATAATGTCTAGGGCTTAGGGTTTTGAAATTCTTGGGCTTTGGGCCAAGTTACATAGGCTATGGCTAAGTTGTTTTATTAATGGCTCTAAATCATAAGCGATGACTTATGACTTTCTAAATCCTACTGCTAATTAGAGTCTAATGACCAAACCAAGGATTAGGCTAGGTTAGACTAGAGTCATATAATCTAACCAAGTCCATACTAACTAGGGTTAGCTCTTAGGTTGGTCTACAAGAGTCAAAACTAGTCAAAGTCAACCTAGTCTAAACAATTCCAAAATAATTCCTAAAAATAACCATAAATTCAAATAAATTCTAATAAATCCAAATGATCCTAAAAATGTCAAAAATACCCTAACCACATGGCTAGGCTCTAGGGTAGGCAGTCTCTACTGTTCACTAGCAAAATACCAAAAATCATAAGTCATGAATTTAAATAGTTTAAAAATAATTAAAAATCACTAAAAATCATAATATGAAATAAATATCCTTAAATAATAATTATAATCACAAAATTTCAAAATTACCCTCTTCTAAAAAATTGGGTGTTACATGTGGGTATAAGGATATGTGCGGCAATGATGAATTGGGACCCATTATGCTCTGTCTATGGGGTTTTTATCATTTTGGTGACCCATTATGCTGCTGTCCCTACATGTTTAAGTGGGGTGCTCTGTTTGTGGAGTGCTCTGTTACGCTGCATGATGTTGTCCCTATTATGCTGTTGTCCCTAAATGTTGCTGTGGGGTCTTTATCATTTTGGTGACCCATTATCCTTTACTCACTAACTCATCTGAGCCACTGTTCCTACCAAGTTTATCATTTTGTCATGCTGAATGTTGTTGTGGGGTCTTTATCATTTTGTCATGCTGCTGTCCCTATCAAGGTTTGTCATGCTACAGGTTCATAACTCTTCTTCATTTCAGCACTGTCCCTACCTCATGCTGCTGTCACTAACTCTTCCTTTTTTTCTGTAGTATACAAGCATGTGGGAGCAAAGCAAATGGATGTGCAGTTTATATATTTTAGATGAAAAATGGATGTGCAGTATAGATGATGGTGTGAACTCTTAAGAAATGAATGTGTTTAAGTAGTTGTATCACCTGTTGTTGTACAAATGGATATGTGAACTCTTAATGTCTTTGGTGAACTCTTCATGTCTTCAGATTTTATTTTGGAATGTGTTTAAGTAGTTGGATGAAATGTTGTTGAAGAAATGAAACATTGATGAACATGGCAGTTTGATGAAAGTTTATATTGTGCAGTATCCATTTTTCTCATGTTTATGTTCATGAACATTGCAACTTGCTCATGTTTTCGAATTTTCTCATATGTATTCTATTTTGCAGTTTGTTTAAATTTGGCAGTTCATTTGCAGTTTACATGTTGCTGTTCATATAGAAACATATGCATGTGTTCCATTTTGCAGTTCATATAGGAACATATGTGTTCCATTTTGCAGTTCATATAGGAACGTATTGGAATGCAACTGCAGTTTACATTTGCTCATGTTGCTTTTTATCATTTTAGAATGCAACTGCAGTTCATATAGGAACATATGTGTTCCTATTGTGTTTACATGGCAGTTTATTTGCAGTTTACATGTTGCTCTTCATATAGGAACATGTGTCCCATTTTGCAGTTTACATTGGATATGTGAACTTGTTGCTTGAATTGGAAACTTGAATTGTAAATCTTGATACAAAACATGTAAAATATGATCTGGGTACAAAACTTGAATTGCAACTGCAACATTCATCACATCCGTATTTCTTAAACGAATACCTTAAATAGTACTAAACATGTCAAAAATCCAAAAATAAATTGCAAAACATGTATGTTGAAGCATGGTCTGGGTTCAGTTGCTGCCACCGCCGCTGTCGATTCTCTTGGAATATGCTGTAAACCTTGGCGTCGGTGCTCCTTTACTTCTTTCATTAAATTCCACATTAGAATTTGATAGTGTTCTGAAAGTTTCTCATCCTCCCATAGTAGAAAACCACAAGAATTTGTTAGAAAATTTGCACACCCGTAAAATCTTCTTTCAGGATTGGTTGGTGTCCATGAAGTCTTCAGTGGACTAATTAATCCATAATAGCAATAAAATGTTCTTCCATAATTTCTATTTGGACGTCTTGAGAATGAAGATTGCGCGCTACTGGCCATAATTTGCAGTTGGATTTGAGATCTGTAAAACCACCCTATTTTTTATATTATTTTATTAGACTTAAAAATAAATTTATACAATTTATGATTTTATTAATTATTAAAAATGATGTTAGCCATTGTTGAGTTTTGGAGCACTAGACGACCATGACTTTTAGCACGGAAGTTGTAGCAGTGTTGTAAAACCCCCTATTTTTTATTATTATTTTATTATTTATTAGACTTAAAAATTATTTTATGCAAATTCTGATTTTTTTTAGAGATGACCTTAGCCATTGTTGAATTTTGGAACACGAGACTACCATGAATTTTGGCACGGATGATGTAGCAGTGTGCCTTGACTAGTGTACTAGCCATGTCGGGGGAAGCCTAGCCATGGTGATGTCCAAACTAGGAAAACCAGACCAAATTGTGAATTGACTTATTTAAAGTATTTTAATTAAATATTATTTTATATATTGATTTTTAGACGGTCCGGTTTGTCCATTTCAGCCCGAACTGGGCCCGAACCAAATTTAAGCTCATATAGGCATGGGATGGGACCAAGGTGGCCATGTAGACATATTTTATGTACGTAGAAATATTTCCTAAATTATTTTAGAATTTTATGCACAATTTCTAATTATTTAATTATGTATACAATTATTGGTATTTTTATTATTAAATAATATTTTATAAGATTGTACATGTTCCTGGACCCGGATAAGGGTGTCTGGTACAGTTCACCCATTGGAGCAATTTTTTATTAATTTATTATTATTAAATTTATTTTGTAGAGAATTATTAAACATGTTAATTCTATTAAGATATTATTATTACTTTGAGTGGATTTATTGTGAATTTAATTTATATGTACATGTAGATATGTTTAAATATATATTAAATATTTGGATAGATAATATTTAAATTGTTATTGGATTTTTATAGACTATGGTGTATATATATAGATATATGCATATACGTGTATATATAGATATATATATATATATATAAAAGATTTAAAAGAATTGAAAAGATTTTCAAAAAAAATAAAAATAAATAAACATATAGTGGTCGGCCCCACAAAGGGGAACCGACCACTAATTAGTTGAAGGCAGCAACAGGTGCCCAAGTAAAGGGGCCGCTCACCCCATCCTGAGGACATATATATATATATATATATATATATATATATATATATATATATATATATATATATATATATATATATATATATATATATATATATATATTGTAAGTTTAGAAAGTTCAAACCCTAATCAAATTCCTTTCTCCTCCATCCTCCTCCCTCTCCTCGACGTGTGTGCCCAGCCTCGTGCGCCGCGACAGCTGCCCCGCCTTACGGTCACCATGGCAACAACAACAAACACCCACAACAACGACATAATTTAACATCGAGGTATCCGACTTCTCCATTCGATTTCTCCTTCATTTTAACTCCGTTTTTAATTCCGTCAATTCGTATAGAAAACCCACATGACCCACAATCATCCCCTTTAATAGATTTATTTATTCTGCAATAAATTTCATTTTTAATTAAATTAAAACTTTTGAAAAATTAGTTTTTATAAACATTAAAATCCCGTACAAGGTACGTCCCGAAAAACCGGGCGACCCCGTCACAAACCGAAAGTACCGAAAGGTCCATATCGAATTTGTGGACGTGCGAGAATTGACGGGATTCAAATTGGTTGCGTGTGCGCAACGAATTTGGTCCGTATCCGTCGAATTTTTGCGTATCGGGCTTTTTCGATATTTCCAAATTACTTTGTGCACACTCATCAAATTGCGACGAAACTTGCGCCATTGGACTCAAAATATTTTTCTGGTCATGTGAGCCAAGTTTGGTCCGGTTCTGAGATCTTTGATCGGGACACCATTTTGGCGGGCCCACAATCCTACTCAACGGGCAATTTTGTGCATGGCTCATCGGAATCCAAAATTGGACATACCGTTGAGTTTGTCTCAGAAATACAAATATGTAGACATATAGTTTGACGACTTTAGAGACCGTAGGTTCTGGCGTGCATTTCGGTACAAAACGGGTCCAACGGCGGACATCGTTTTGACCCGAAATTACGATTTTGCCCCTGTTCCAGAATTTGACTTTTGGATAGGCATTACCTAGGCATATCTTTTATTCCAAACTCGTTCGTGATATTTGTTGCAGCATCCGGAGTTATCTGCGGGATTTGGCTTTTCTTGCTTCATTTATTTGTCGGTTCGAGCTACTGGATTATTCTCTTTTGCACATAACCTCAGGCAAGATACCTTGCCTTATTTACTGTTATAATTATATGCACCTTTATTTATTTCTTAGCGAACTACCCTTTGTTAGTGTCCTTGGGAGGGAGAAGACAGTTAAATGTATGGGCTACCCCAAATCCAAAAGCTGTAGTAACTGCATACTACGGTAGTCGAGTCGCGAGGGTCACTAGCCTCGAGCTATGTGGACTGATGGGTCACGTGGGCCGCTAGCCTCGAGTTATGCCGACTGATAGTATTGGTATTGACGTGTGTGTATTGTGAGTTGTTACCTTGTCCTGGGGGAGTCAGCCTTCACCTGCCCATACATCAATATGTCTTCTAAATTGCCTACTAGAAAGGTTACGAGACCTTAGTAAATTTTATGGTCCAGTCATGGCATGGAAAAATGTCACATCGCGGAATAGTAAGTTACCCCTTGTCCTTGTTTGGTTGTGGGGGGTAGCCTACTGTTTCGATGATGGGATATTGAGCCGTGTTATGGTTTGGACGCTTTTACTTTATCTTTATTTTATGGTACATTTATATTCAGTTCATATGGTATGTTCTTCCTGTATCTTGTTACGTCCCTCTGAGGACCTGGTTATCTCTCCAGGTGTGTGCTTCTGTAATTTTGCAGGTGTTCTAGCCAAGGCAGTGATCTTCTCCATTCTTTCGAAGATGATTGCGCTTGGTTCGTCTCGTTATCTATTCGATCACTTCTTGTACATTTTATTTGAGATAGTTGGTAGTGGACTTTGTCTCCGCCCAACGATTGTATACATGACAAATTCAAAGTTACTTTTATATCATTTATTTATTTAGTGGATGAGATTTAGTTATTATGGTTCTACTGCATTTTACAGCTTATGTATACATACAAGGTTTCCATATATTGGAGTGTACTTCGTATGTATACAGCTGGCATGGATACGTACCTAGTCCTAAGTATTTTGGGACTGGGGCGTTACATATTTTTGTGGTGGCCCATGCAGGTCGAGTTTGTCACTTCGGTTACGTAATTGTACCAATGTGAGCCTGCAACATAGGATTAGAATCTAGGAATCTCATCCATACAGCTTGACCTCTTCCCTTGGCTTCAAATTTTGAACTCTCGTTCGACTTCCTTGAATTGTATCTTGCTTGATTCCTTTCTACCGTTGATTCTTATTTTCGTGCTTAGTGTCAACTAGGAAGATGACTACACTAGTATATGCTCATAGGTCAAACACATGGCTAGAATGGTTATATTAGCAATTGGAATACATTTAAGACTCTAGTTGAGTTAGTAAGTTTTTTTTTAAAAAAGTGTGATTTAATGATTAGTAATTTGTAAAGTAGGATATTGCCACGGAAAGTTTTAATCTTGAGATTTCTAATTAGTAAACACCATAGGATTGATACTGTAGGAAGGAGAAATATATATATATATATATATATATATATATATATATATATATATATATATATATATATATATATATATATATATTTATATATATATATATATATATATATATATATATATAGCTAGAATCTTTATACCCTTGATATAAGAAGTTGATTGGCTTTTGAGATTTGATATTTATGATTTATTGGGTTATAGCTATACATCTTTGCACAAGTATAAAATTTATTTGTTTTTCGAGTTGTGATATTTATAAGCTTTGGGTGATAGATATACACCTTTTAACAAATATAAAATTGATTTGATTTCGAGTTGTTACATTTATGAATTATTGGATTAGAGTCATACACCTTTGAATAGTTATAAATTTGGTTTGAAAATGATCGTAGATTTTAAATGTGGCGGTATAAATTATTTAAATTTGAGACATACAACTTGCAATTTTTGTGTTTAGTAAATTTTGAATTTTAAGTGGAAGTAATGATGGTGAATTTTGGTTTAAAATATTTGAAAGTTATGAAAATGATTTTTGAGAAATTTATATTTTAAATAGTGTCCTATGATTGAGGATTTCAAATCTATTTAGAATTTTGTTAAAAAAAAGAAGATTTTGACTGATATGGTTATTTAAAAATTTAGTTTAATGTGAGATTGCTAATATTAAAAATTTTGGGAGAATTTTGAAGGATGTGATGGAAAGTTATTTTGATTGATTAAAGGAAGTTACCATTTAAAAGTTGTGATTTTGTTGGAATAACTTAGCATGAATAGAAGTTAAAATTGATGAGAGCATTGAGCTTAAAGTTTGAGATTGTTTTTAATATGCTAAGAGTTTTATTATGAGTTATTTGAAAAATTTAGAGTGTTAAAATTTTGATTGATTGTAAAATTTTTATGGATTCGTAAATTATGAACTCTTGAGTTAAATAGTTGAGTTTAAACATTAATTTTGGAAAGGGTTAGTAGTAACGTGATAAAATTTTGCTTTGAGATTTAAGAAAGTGATTTAAATTTTTATGATGAATTTGAACGGCTTGGAGTGAATACAAATTTTGGGTGGTTTATTTTTGAAAGTTTAATTTTGAAACTTTTGGAGGAACTTGAGTTAAATTTAATGGTAGGCCCCAAGATAACCCTACTGAGTGTTCCACACTAATTGCCATGTCACTCATGACCATGATAGTAGTATATACACAAGTGTTGTTAGTCATCTACCCAGCTATGCGACTATATTTCCACATTGACTTAGTCGACCTTCCTTCAAATCTAGATCTTTTAATTGCAACCTTCTAACCCATTTACAATTTGAATAATGAGTTAATGGTTCCTTAACTGTATTCATCTAGAAGACTATCTTCTCACTAGAACTGTGCCCCTAACTTATTATTTTTACTGGATTCTTTAATTAATTTTATTTCATGCTTTAACTTGATCTTCTTTATTTTGTGCATTAATTATCACCTCGTGAACTCTCACTTTCTATTTTTGATCTTCTGGCGTCCCCTACCGTGACTTGGATATTTGGAGCACAATACTAGACTTTTCTTCCAACAAATTTCATGTGTAAGACCTAGACAAGTCCACCTTCATGTAGATATATCGTGTCCCACTAAAACACGTATCCTTGTACTCTATTTCTTGATATGACTTTATGGTCAAAATGGCCAAACTATAATCTTTACCATGATACCGATATATTTTTCGACCACGGATAGGGATTCAACCTCGACTTAATTCTTTCAACCCAATATGTGATTGTGTTATACTTGATTCCTTAAAATGCCTAATTTGTACTTTATCTTGATTGCTTGACCTAATGTTCCATGATATTATTAGTTTAACTCTTGTAAGTTGGGTAGAATACCTCACCACCTAACAAACCTTTTTTCTTGTGGACCACATTGGTAAGTTCACTTAGACTATAAATTCAGAGAACCCTACCTTATCTAGTCTACCAAACCGTAAATGAGGAAAACTAGGATAACTGTATAGGGCCCACACTTCGGACGAGTCTTGATTTTAAAAGATCATGGACTATTTAATTTCCTTCATCATTACCTCCATTACTCATATTTTGACAATCTCATGCTGCTAAATTAGCTTTAGTTTTTGCAAGCTTATTCTTTTCGAGCTTGACCATGACATATTTTATTGGGTGCACCCACTAACATATTGTCTAATCAGAACCGGTGCATGATGGTCTGATCAACCTATTGCACTTTGGTTCGTTTATCATACATTATTCTATGTAGATGGAGACATAGTAAACTTGCCTTAGAGTCTCATCCGCGACAGCCTTGGCAATTCTTTTTGAATTATATCCACCGCCTATGAACCCCGCAATTCATACTCAATATATAACACCGTCTTTGAAACCTTTGTTGTTCTTGTCTTTTACTTATTTTGGAAAGACAAGGCACTGTACTTGCTAAGATAGACTCAAGGTATCATCTCTGTTTGCCCTATCAGTTATCTATACCGACTCATGTGGCTGAATCCTCGCCTTTAACTACCCCTCATTCTTCAACTCTAGAATTGTTATTCGTGCCATCCCAATTATTCTTGAGCACTCGAGAATGATTCTAATCGTTCACTTAATCAAACCCTCGACCAAGACGATCTATCCATTCTCCCTTAAGGGATCACATTTCTAAATGTCTAATTTATTTTCTCTCTGGTCTACTCACTCCTTACTGTTCTTCTAAATTGGATATTCAGAATTTTGTTACCATCACTAGCAACCATTATTAATTCCTAACCATGATATTTTTATATACACTCCACAATTTTGGTGTTGAACGCCGTTTTATCGCCTCCTCCAAAATTTTTAATTGCATTTTGGTATTGACGAACTCTTCCTATCCCTTAACCCTATCTACCCTATTAATCCTAAATTTCGAGACGAATTCTTGTAAGTTGGGTAGGATGTAAACCCCCTATTTTTTGTTATTATTTTTTTATTTATTAGACTTAAAATTATTTATGTAAATTATGATTTTTTTAGAGATGACCTTAGCCATTGTTGAATTTTGGAACACGAGACTACATGAATTTTGGCACGGAGTAGCAGTGTATCTTGACTAGTGTACTAACCATGCCGGGGGAAGTCTAGCCATGGTGATGTCCAAACTAGGAAAACCAGACCAAATTGTGAATTGACTTATTTAAAGTATTTTAATTAAATATTATTTGATT
>JANAVB010006786.1:0-32500 GCA_029216955.1 Iris pallida
ATATATATATATATATATATATATATATATATATATATATATATATATATATATATATATATATATATATATATATATATATATATATATATATATATATATAATATATATTATATATAATATAGATAGATATATATATATATATATAGATATATATATATATATATAATATATATATTATATATATATATATATATATATAGAGATTATATATATATATATATATATATATATATTATATATATATATATATATATATATATATATATATATATATATATCCACGAAGCCCATCTCTTGGGCTGCTCTGTGCCCCCCCCCCCCCCCCCCCCCCCCCCAAAGAAATAGATGAGTCTTCACTTTGAGGACCATCGATCATAGATGGCGTTCTAATAAAATCCAGTGCCTAAACAATTATATATTTTTGGGGAGGATATAAATGGAATAAAATAATAAAATCCCTCAAAACCTACCGATTTAGGGTCTTTATAAAGCCACCCAAAATTACATTATATCGGTTTTGGGAAAGTTTTGAGCCGACCAAAACCAGTACCTCAAAAAAATTAACAAGTAGAGATTTTTATAAACGGTCGGTTCAAAAATATTCTAGAACCGGTGAAAATACAGTTACCAAACAAACCCTGAAGGTCTTCAATGTGTAAATCTTTGGTAGAATAATCAGACCCACCTGCCTTGTCACTAGACACCTTTATGGAGCTATACACCAGACTTCAGTTTTTGGTATAGGGCTGGCCAACAGTCCTTGAAGGGAGCTCTTTGACAGTCTTATCTATCGGAATCTACCTACTTCCATGACCAGAAGGTCCCTATGACGATTCGTTCTCCCGACAACATGACTCTCTGCTTGGCCATCCCCACCATCATGATTTCCTGAATTAGTCAATTGGTTCAGTTGAATAACAAGCTAAGGATGCCAGCCCTGGTCACATCTCGGCTCATGCCATCTACTCGGCCATGAGAGCTGGCTTGACTCTTGAGTGAACGAGCTAGGTTCCAAGTCCTTAGGCAAGTGGTTCAGTTGTATACACCTCAGATCGATGGCAGGATCCGCTAGTCCTTAGTCCCGTGCTTCAATGAGCCATCCTCTGTGATAGAGAAATTATCTAGCATTCCAGCCTGCACATGCGCTCTGATACTTCTTAGGTTCTCATCTTGATACTGTGACGTCTCTCGAATCTTGTTCATCAGTCCAGAGTGAGTCTAATATTCTACCCTTTTATTACTCGAACCCTCATTTTTGGGTTCCCTCCTGTTGGAGTCCAGTCTGGATTTGGTGATAGCATATTTATGGAGTCCAAATCTGATTAAATATTTAATTTAATTTGATTTGGATGTCCATAATTAGTGCTCGACTATTTTAGATATAATAAGATTCTTATTTGAGGGTTTCATATTTAAGAGATCCTATTATAATCTAAAATAGGATGTTGATGGGCTATTTTAAGTGTAGTAGGATTCTTATTTGAAGGCTTCCTATTTAAGAAATTCTATTATGACCTAAAATAGGTTTTTCTCATCCTATATATATGGGGTGAGGGTAGAGGCACAAAGCACAGCACAAAAAGTAGAGATTCGGGGTGCTCATAAATCTAAGAGAAAGTTTCGCACTTTGCTCTTAGGACTTCGCCATCTAAGACAGAAGGAAGAATAGATTTAATCGAAGGGTCGTCAAATTCGGTTAGGGAGATTTCCATGGGTTGGTGAGCGATTTCAATTGTATTCTCTTTCTTTCTTCTTGAGTGTGGTAAGGGGGTTGAACCTATTAGGGCAAAGGGTTCAACATTAGTTTTTGTCAATCTTGTAATTTCATCTGAGTTATAGAGATTGGAATTTGTCTAGGTGACGTAGTCACCGATATATACTTGTCTTTATCTGTGCTTGGTGTCCGTTAGACGGGGGTTGGTTTTTCAGGTGGGTTGGCCTAAGTTTTTACTGCGGCAACGTCTCAGACACGGTATCGGAGCGCAAGAGGGCGTATCCAATTCCCAACCTCTGGTATCAGAGCTTTGGAGGTTCTGGCAACAATGTCTACGGAGCAGATGAACACTCGTATGATCACCGTCACGGGAAAAAACTGGGCGATTTAGAAACCAAGGATGGAGGATCTACTATGGTGCAAGGACTTGCATGGTCCGTTGGAGGGTGACAACGCAAAGCCAATGGACAAAGCTGCTGAAGACTGGAAACGACTGGATCAGAAGGCTGTTAGATTCATCCGCTAATGGTTGGATGATTCGGTGTTTCACCACGTGTCCATGGAGAGTTCAACAAAAGCATTATGGGAGAAGCTGCATTCGCTGTATAAAAGAAAGACGGCTGGCAACAAGACATTTCTTATTCACCAACTCGTCAACTCGAAGTACACGGAGGGTGCCCCAGTGGCTCAACATCTGAACGAGGTTTATGGTATCATCAATCAGCTGTCTGCGATGAAGATGGTGATTGATGATGAGCTTCAGGCCCTACTGCTCTTGAGTTCTATGTCAGAAAGATGGAAGACGTTAGTGGTGTCGGTGAGCAACTCTGCGCCTAATGGAGTTGTCACGATGGAGGCAGTCAAAAGTAGCTTGTTGAATGAGGAGGTCCGACGCAAGTAAGTGAAATCATCGCAGGAGTCTGCTCTGGTGACTTCCTATGGGAAGGGAAGACCCAATTCACAAGTGAGGACAGGGGGAGTTCTTAGAATCTTGTGATTGTGGACTGCAAGGAGGGCTGCTATCACTGTGGCGAAAAGGGTCATATCAAGATGAACTGCATGAAGCTCAAAGCTGAGAAGACAAAAGGCAAGGACGATCAGGAGGATCTCACACACTACTAAAATACATCGAATTAGCGACTGCTATATCTGTCGCTAATCCGTCGGTAAATCAACTTAACGACGGCTAACCGATGGAATTTGGCTGAAAAAATCCGTCGGGAAATAGCCCGTCGCTATACAAAGTCCGTCGCTATTCTGTCGCCATTCGACTGCTTAGCGACGGATTGCCGTAATCATGGATCGAACATTTAGCGACGGCTTGCCGACGAATTTCCGTCAAATCAATTATCGAAAAGTTTTGATACTACTTTTTAGTGACGGACAGGTCCGTCGGTAATATGTCAGTAACTTCGTATCATAGAGTTTCTGATACGAAAAATCTGACGCGAATTCGTCGCTAGCTGTCGCTAATACTCGACAGAAGAACGACGGTTTAGCGACGGAATATCCGTCGCTTAGGTTCTGGAAATCTTTATATTTCCAGAACCTTGTCGACGAATAATCTGTGCTAATCCGCCGACATCCGTCGTTAAGTGGAAATTCTCCAGTTAGTGACGGAATATTCCATCACTCAGCCGTCACCTTTCGTCGCAAGTCCGTCGCTAACTGAAATTTTTTTGAAAGAAATTTACATAAAACACAGCATTCTCTGTTCGTACAACATCCGAACATCGAAACATCATAATATGCATCACACCTCACACAAACCCACAAACTAAGATACCTCACACACCAATATACAAATATCTATAACAAATATATCACACAAACCAACATACATCAATGAACCAATAAACCAATATACATCACACACCAATAAACAAATATCTATCACAAATATATCACACAAACCAATATACATCAACGAGACCCGAAGCAAACCCTCTGTTAAATTTCTATATAATAAAAGTCTAGGTAATAACATCCAAAAACATCCAAGTCTATAAAATAACCATGTCTAGAAAATAAAAATCCGTCAAGAGTTGTTAAACCATCCAAGTAAAACCCATAAATAAGTCTACCGGAAACAAATTCGATCAAAAATCATATCAAATATGTATATATCTATTGTCCTCTACGTACGCGCAGAGATATCTCCCTTCTCAGCCACTGCGCATAAGTAGGATCCACGCGAGCAAGTTCAATATCATAAGAGATGGATGACTGGAACTCCCGGTGCAACTGTCCTCTGGTGCCACCACCTCCTCAGCAGTAGGTACCACTATCGACTCAGTAGTAGGAGGTGGCACAACCTCCTCAGCAGTAGGTACCACTAACTCCTCAGCAGCAGAAGGTGGCACTACCTCCTCAGCAGCAGGAGGTGCCACTACCTCCTCAGCAGCCATCTGCACCTCTCTCAAGCGACGTCCTCGGGTCTTGGGTGCCATCTGGTAAGATTGATGGAAACATGGAGATTAATTAGGGATTAAACAAAATGACAATATTAGACGTGTAATATGGATGATTCATTATTGTATGGAAATGACAGTATTAGACGTCCACTGCATCCTCATATTCCTCTTCGGATACTTCAACCTCTTCGGATACTTCAACCTCCAACAGTGAATGATCCTAAGCAGTCTTGCCTTAAACTTGAATCCATTAACGACATTGCCTGACAGTACGAAATGAGTCTCACAACCAGGATATAGAGGAGTATCCGCAGATTGGATGTGAAAATCTACGTCGCTCTACTTCCCCTGCTTCTCAAGAAGGTCTCCTCTCTGACGCTCCTCTACTTCCTTGCTTCTCGTTCGACTCTCTCAGCTTCCTATTCCGCATCATATGATATCCGTCTCAACCAAAGAGTAGAGAAGTATGAAAATATTAATATTAACTAAGGATCGGTATCGGAATCGGTATCACCATGAATTTCATGGCTTGTTCTACCAGAGCATAATATAAAACCAAACGTGTGAAGCAGAGCTTCACATTCAAAATATTAGAAGGAAAAAAATTTACGATTGGTGTTAGGGCGAGCCATAATCCTTTGAAAGTATTCTGGCTTGCCCTACCGCAAATCAAAATTTTTTTCCTTCTAATATTGTGAATGTGAAGCTCTGCTTCACGTTTGGTTTTATATTATGCTCTGTTAGAACAAGCTATGAGATTCATGGTGATACTGATTCTGATACTGATCCTTGGTTAATATTAATATTTTCACACTTCTCCACGCTTTGGTTGAGATGTATATCATATGATGCGGAATAGGATGTCTTATGACCCGAATGAGAAGAAGGGGAGTAGGGATGCTCACTCTATACACTCATCCTCCTACGATATACACTCTTACTTATGCAAGCCTTTTGAGGTAATCAGCATTATACTAGATTTTCGAAAAAATTTATAACTCTGATAGGCCGAAAAGACTTGGCATGAGTAAATTTAATTTTCAACACTTACCTAGCTACTACAAAGATATCTTATATATACTTCTAGGCCGAAAAGACTTGGCATAAGTAATTTTCAACACTTACCTTACCTAGCTCACTCTATACCGATATCTTAAATTTAATTTTCAACACTTACCTACCGTCTAGACACCGCCTAGACGCCTAAGCGATCAATATCGATATTCATAGAAATAGTCTGATACCGATACCGATTCGTAAGACAAAGTAAACAGATTTGCAATTAAAAATATATAGTCCGATACAGATTTGCAATTTTCAACACTTACCTTCTCATTCGACTCTTTCAACCTCCTCAGCAGGTAGAAGGACAAGCCAGAATCCTTTGAAAGGATTTTGGCTCGCCCTACCACCCATCGCAAAGGATTCTGGCTCGCCCTACCGCCTAGACGCCGCCTAAACGATCAATACCGATACTCATAGAAATAGTTCGATACCGATACTTCGTCGCTCTACTTCCCCTGCTTCTCAAGAAGGCCCAAAAGACTTGGCGTAAGTAAATACAATATCGATACACTCTTACTTATGCAAGCCTTTTGAGGTAATCAGCATTATACTAGATTTTCGAAAAAATCTATATACTCTTGCAATTTTTAACACTTACCTAGCTACTACTTAGATATCTTATATATATATCCTTCTACGATACTCCGATCCGAAACTGTCGATACTATCGATATCGTTGATACCAATACTCATAGGAATAGTCCGATACTGGTTCCGATACCGATACTTCGAACCTTAATACTAAGTTTATATATATATATATATATATATATATATATATATATATATAATATATATATATATATATATATATATATATATATATATATATATATATATATACTATTCTACGATACTCCGATCCGAAACCGCTGATACTACCGATATCGCCGATACCAATACTCATAGGAATAGTCTGATACCGATTCCGATACCGATACTTTGAACCTTTATACTAAGTTTATATATATACACTGATTTATATACCGATACCAATACTAAGTTTATATATATATACTAATTTATATACCGATACCGATACTACCGATATCGCCGATACCAATACTCATGTGTATGTGTGTGTATGTGTGTCTGTGTGTTACCGATACTACCGATATCGCCGATACCAATACTCATGTGTGTGTGTGTGTGTGGCCCCGGCCCCCAACCCCCCCACCACCGCTGACTGCCATCCTCACCACCGCGACCTCCACCCCCACCCCCACCCCAACCCCCACCCCCACCACCGTCGACCGCCATCCCCATAGCCGACCCGAAACCCGCCGCCCCGACCCGAAACCCCCTTAGCGACCCCCACCCCCACCACCGCGACCCCCACACCCACCACCACCGGACCCCGCCATCCCGACCCAAAACCCCGCCCCCCCAGCGACCCCCACCCCCACCACCGTAACCCCCGCCCCCACCACCACCGGCCCCCACCTCCGCCCGCCGCTCCGACCCGAACCACCCCCAGCGAGCCCTACCCCCACCACCGCGACCCCCACCCCCGCCACCACCGGCCCCCGCCTCTCCCCGTCGCCCGGACCCAAACCCCCCCAGCGACCCCCACCACCACCACCGCGACCCCCACCCCTACCACCACCGTCCCCTACCGTCTCGACCACCGAGAGTGAGAGAGAGAGAGAAGATTACCTGGAGAGAGAGAGAGTCTGCGGCCGGAGAGAGAGAGAGAGAGAGAGAGAGAGAGAAAATTTGGAGGAAATGAAAAGTTTCCCCCATGTCGGCTAAATTTAAGTTAGGGTTGGAAATTTAGAGACGGGCTGGCGACGGATATATTTCGTCTTTATGTGGTCGCTATACCACCCTTGCTGGCCGACGGCATATTCGTCGCTATGTGGTCGTTAAATTACGCACCAATTTTTTTCAACATTCCCCGCCAACTTATGCCAATTAAGCGACAGCATCGCGACGGATTCTTCATCCGTCGCTATATCTCCGTCGACTTAACGACGAATTGGGGACCTTTGCTTGTCCTTAAAATAAAATAAAAAATTATCGACTTTTCGACGACAATCAGTCGAAACATTGTTGGTAGTCGGTCGCTAATAGCGATGGACAGAATCCATCGCTATATGTCCGTCACCAAATGCCTGTATTTTTGTAGTGACAGTAATGAGAGATATCATCATCGCAGCAATCGACGCAAAGGAACCTTGTGGCATGTGGTATGACGGCGACTAGGTTATGGACACGGGGGCGTCGTATCACGCTACTCCACATAGGAGGATCTTCACGTCATACCGCGACGTCAGGTTTGGACATGTGAAGATAGGCGACAAGGGGACGGCTGCAGTTGTAGGCATCGGTAATGTGCACTTAACAACGGAGCTCGGTGAGAAGCTCATTCTCAAGGGTGTGCACCATGTACCGAGTTTGCGCTACAACTTGGTTTCGATAGGGAGACTGGCAGATGATGGCTGTTGCAGTCTGTTTGGGGACAAAGATTGGATGCTTGCGAAGGGTTCCCAACAGCTGGCTCGGGGAGATTTGTGTTGTGGTATATACAGGCTCAAGCCACTGAGCTCTACAGGTAGGCTACAAACACCGGATGGAGGCTCGAGTGGTGCTCGACAGGAGGTGGATCGTCGAGAACTTGCTGAGGAGGGGCTTCTAGGTGCTTTGAGGGATACGGAGGATTCGGTTCGTCGAGACAAAGCGACAGATGGTGGTGATTCAAAGATTGAGGGTCAGTCTGTCGATCCTATGACAGCTGATCGGTCTCCAGGTGGAGGTTGCTCTACGGATTCGGTTTTGGCGACGGGTGGTTTGCCAAAGCTTCACGGAGCGATATCGGTTTCAACAGTTCGAAGCCAGGAAGGAGATTAAGGTTTACAGCAAACTCAATCTGAGGCGGGAGCATCATCATTCACATAGTTCGGGAAGAGTTGTGGGTCATCGACGGCATGCACAGTGAGTGATGTTCTGCTCGAGGATGCATGTGTATGGGTGTCAAATCCTTATTTTTAAAATAGGTATATGACTGTATTTTTGTAATCGGAGGATTTTTAAATTTGGGTTTTCTTAAAGTTTTTATTATTTTCTTGGAGGTGAATTTTATTCTAATTATTATTATTGCTACTATTATTTTTCTTGATCCTATATATACCCTTCCCCAAAGAAACTCCAACCCTAACCGTAAGCTCTCACTCTCCCCTTTTCCCTCACAGCCGCTTACTTCTTCCCCTCTCTCTTTCACTCTCAGCTCTCACTCTCCCTTCCCATGGAGTAGCTACCCCTCCATCTCTCTCCATCTCCCCCTTTTTCTCTTCCGCTCTTCTCTCCAACTCCCACTCTCTCTCGTTCCTCTCTCCCTTTCGACCTCTCTCCGGCCCTACGTCTCCGACCTCCGGCCGCCCTCGACGCCACCCCTATGGTCGCTACCGCCATCTTCCTCACTCCACCACCATCAGCCACCGCCCCACCATCAGCTACCGCCACCACTTCCACGACCATCACCATCGTCGTCTCCCTCCACCACTTCCTCCATGGCCGGCCACCACCGCCTCCATGGCCTTCGTGACTGCTACCGCCACTTCAGCCACCATCGCCTCCGCCACTTCTTCGTGGGCCACCGGCTTCATCACCATTTTCATTACCACCACTGCCCCCACTTTAGCCGTGGCCGCCTCTACCTTTGGCCGTCGCCACCGACCTCCAGCCCGGCCTCCTCTGCGACCACCACCGCCATCGTCGTCGTCTCCGACTCCTCCGCCCCTTCCTCTTCCTTCCCCTCCAGTCGCTGTTGCTGTCTGCCTCCCTCCGCCGCTACGACTTCCCCTCCGCTGACAAGAGATTCCGACTGCTTCCCTCTCTTCCTGTCTTCTTCCACCGTCGGGAGCCGACCCGCCTGGCCGAGCTTCCCCGATGAGCTCCTCTGCTCTCTCTCTCCTCCTTGGGCTGTGTGCTCTTCAGGGAGCGATCCTCTTATTCTGTGCACCTCGGGCAGCGTGCACTGCCTCGTGCAGTGCGCTGCCTCGAGCAACACACCCTTGACTTTCTTTTCCTTCCCGTTCTTTATGCTCCTCGGGACATGTGCACCTTGATTTGTGTGCCGTCTCGTTTTCTGTACCACCTTGATTCACGTGCTGCCTCGGGCAGCGGGACGCCTCGAGCCCCGTGCTGTCTCTGGCACCGTGGCATCTTGATTTGTTTGTTGCCTCAATTTTTTTGCCTTGGCCTTTGTGCCTACCTCGTGATCAGTACCGTACCGATTTAAGTGCACGCACCGATTTGTTTGCCGCATTGGTTTATGCGCCACCTTGGACCTTGTGTGATCTTGATTTGCATGCACGCCTCGATTTGCGTGTCGTAATGATTCGTATGCCATTTCAATATTCGTAATCCCTCGATCTACGTGCATGTTTCAATTTACATGCACGTTCTGTTCCTGTTCATCTTGATATTTGTGTCATCTCGATTCTCGTGCATGTCTCAATTTGCGTGTACGTCTCGGTTTGTATGTTCGTATCGGTCCGCGTGTCTCAGTTTTTGTACCAGATCCCTGTACTGCCTGCAGGACCTACACGGTATAGCCTTCAACCATCTCTTGTGGTTGTTCATTATTTTTATATATTCTAATGATTGTTTATATGTGTGTTCTGAGGATCTCGATTGGCGTGCTACTTTGGATCGCGATCGCCGAAGACTTGCTTACCTACCCGAGCTCTCTAGGCAAGTACCCCTTGCCCATCAACGGCTCTTGCTCTCTCTCCTAGATTTTATTATATTTAACTAATTGTAATTGTAAATGCATAACCATGAGTAGTGTAGCTTAGCAGTAGGACTGCCATAATGATAACCTAAGATAGGTTGGTTCGATATCGGTTTACGACTGTATCGGACAATTCAGACGGGTCATCCACACCTTCGAGGACACGAGCACGACTCACGAGTATGGATTGTCCCCATATGCTCCGTGTCCGACTCGCGGTCGGGTGACGGCTTTGGCTAGCTATTTCTGTGATTGTGTTTGTGGCTTGAATATAAATGTGAGTCCATAATGTGTCCTGCGTGACGATTCTTGTTGTATGTATTGGCTTGGCACTCAGTACGCATCGTAGTGCTGCTGGAGGCCGAGACTTAGTGTTCTCGACTATGGTTTGGTTTCCAGTACGCATCGTAGTACTGCTGGAAGCTGAGACTTATTGTTCTCAGCCTGCAATTCTGCGGCAGGTTGCGCTGAGTGGATTTAGCCCCAATTTGCTGGGTGCTCCCGTCCAGAATACAGAGGAGACTCTGTCGAATTTTTCCAGAATTTTCGGTCGAGAATTTTGTTCGAAGAATTAGGTAGAACCATTCCTTTGGTTTGCTGATCTAGACTCGTGCTTACTTATTTTGGATATAGTGGCCTGATTCCAGTACTTGCTAGGTAGACTCCTGACTAGACTAGTCGCCTAGCTCTTGACCTGTCTTGTCCGTCGGATAGCGTGAGGAGCGTGGTTCCACTCGGGAGACGGTCTGCAACCCTAGTCCTTGTTTGGTTTAAGGGTTGTGGATCTGCTCCAGAGCGGTTCATGTAATCCTTGCCATTTTTCGGCGACATTAATAAGTAGATTCTTGTCCCCTGACCATTCTTTTTAGGAGTTATCCTAGTTTAGCCAGATAGGGTTACCATTTTTTCTAGGTATCAGGATTCGTGACTTGGGATATGTCTGAGGATTGGGTATCATAGAGATTACGATATTGGGATATCGATTTGATGGACTCACGTGGATTCTTGTATAGTGTTGCTATTTCTTTTGATGATGTTCTAATTCGATCGGACATGACTATGTGGATTCTTGGATTTTGATGATCGTGAATATTTTACAGAACGATGAGAATATCGAGGGTAATATTATATGATTTTTACTCGACTTCCCAAATGCCCAAAATCTGGGTTCATTGCTTTATCTTGGTAGTTGAGAGGTTTGTTTCCCGATAGCTTGTGATCATTGATTTAGAGGACCCTGGTGAGCCAGAGGGCCTAACATTGTTTATGAGGATTAGCGTAGTATCTAACGATTTTACTCTTGATCTGATCTCCATCATGGAGGGAAGACTCTTGCTAGGTTGATCTGGTGGATGGACCGACTTGATGATTGGAGCTGTAGGCTCCCATATATGCTTGAGATGTTATTATAGTAGAGATTCTGATCTTGTACTTGACATGACATCCATGTCACGATGTGGGCAGATAATTTTATGTGACTGAAAGATTTGACCTTGTTCCCGACATGACTACTTGTATCCGTGCTATAAGTCCAGCTTACCCTTTGAGGTACTGGTCCTGATTTTGCACTGCGGTGCTCATTGTCTACTGGTACTTGAGGTGCTACTTCCATGATTATATTACATTACGATGCCATCTTGATATTCTAGCTATATTATATAATTACATGTACGGGTATTTGATAGTTGGCCTATAGGCTTAGCGTGGTCATGATTGCTTGCTTGCTTGTTGCATAACACTAAGGATGGATCACAACTGGGACTATAGATGTCGAGGTTGATTCTTACTTAGCATTCTCGTACTGAGGTACGACATCTAGGAGGATGATCATGTGACCACAACATGTGATTCCAGATAAATGTATGGATAATCTAGGCAACTTAAACTGGTAGAAGCATTGGGAGGGAACAAAATTTCGAGATCGTGCAATACTAGCCTTATGCCAGACATTAGTCATGACCTGCAGGCTGGCCGCCACGGATATTGTTACCATTCACACTAGTGGATGGCAATATCCGGCTACTTTATGTACTATACATTATATACATGACATGCTCGGTACGGTGGCCTTACGACGGACCAGTGGTAATATGCAGAGTCCGGTGGTCTTACGAGGGACCGATGCTCATCTAGTCTTGATATACTTGGCCCGACTAGCCCTGCTGGGACGACACGATCCGAGGATTCCTATATTGTATTGTTGGGGTAATCCAACCTCCACCTAGACAGCCGTAGACATTTAAGTGGCCGCTTATTCACCTAAATTGTATGGATTGCTATTTGCTAAGCTGGCTGGCCCGTAACCCTGCCCCGGTATGGTAATTTATTTCCTTGTTCTTGTTTGATATAGGGGTGGATTACTGTTCCGTTGACAGACTACGAGTTACGGTTGGTGAGGCAGGTATTATTGGATGTTAGGAAGATTGTGATGGTTGTTGGTTATTTAGTTGTATTAGTTGTGGATTGTTATCGTGCATTGGTACCGCACGATCCTTACCCTCATTTACTGTTCATGTATGCTATTTCTGTCATATTTTATCCTACTAGCTTTTTTCGTCCGTCCTTGAGCCTTTTTTTCTGGTACTTGCTACGGTTGGCCTGACCAACCCTGGATTGTTTCTAGATTGCCAGTGACCGACCCTGTAGATCTTTCAGACTTGACTTGGAGGATGTGCTTCAGTTCCCGATCATGCTAGGAACTGTGGAAAGGTATACTCATCTACATTATTATCCTGTACTGTAGATTTTCTGATTATCATATGAGTATTTCTTGCTTTCCATATGATTCTCTCTTGCTTAGTATTTCATTGTTATTGCCTGTGGATATGAGATCAGATTTAGGCCATAGAATGATTGCATGCTAGGATACCCAGCAAGATTGACAGCCGTCATCGCCGTAAAACGTACTCGTACCTTATACGGTGTAGCTGGCCGACGTCCGTCCCTATATTTCGGTACTGGGGCGTGACAATGGGGGAGCTTCAAGTTCAGACACAAAGGTGGGCAGGTTCAGGAGTTCGAATCTCAGAAGGACCTTACCGTCTGCTTGGTTGGGCCAGCCAAGGATGAAGAAGCTCGTCGGAACGTTAACACTTTTCGGTAGAAGACAGAAGTCGGGGACAGGCAACCGAGACTAGCGGTGAGGCTGATCGTCAGGGACTTCGGTCTTGATCGTGTTATTGATATCGGCATGATTCCAGTGGTACAAGAGGTGCTACGCATGGCAGCTAGCGTCGACGTGACGGTCGAGGAGCTGGAGACGTCAAAGATCAGTGGCATGGGGGAGCAGGAACTCTGTCACATAACGACAGACATGGAGTCCAGTTGATGAGCCATGGGGTCAACACCTCTCATCAGACTGGAGGGGGAGATTGTTGGAGTCCAGTCTGGATTTGGTGATAGCATATTTATGGAGTCCAAATCTGATTAAATATTTAATTTAATTTAATTTGGATGTCCATAATTAGTGCTGGACTATTTTGGATATAATATGATTCTTATTTGAGGGTTTCCTATTTAAGAGATCCTATTATAATCTAAAATAGGATGTTGATGGGCTATTTTAGGTGTAGTAGGATTCTTATTTGAAGGCTCCCTATTTAAGAAATCCTATTATGACCTAAAATAGGTTTTTCTTATCCTATATATATGGGGTGAGGGTGGAGGCACAAAGCACAACACAAAAAGTGAAGATTCGATGTGCTCATCCATAGGAAATCTAAGAGAAAGTTCCGTACTTTGCTTTTAGGACTTCGCCATCCAAGGCAGAAGGAAGAAGAGATCTAATCGAGGGGTCGTCAACTTCGGTTAGGATGATTTCTACGGGTTGGTGAGCGATTTCAATTGTAATCTCTTTCTTTTCTTCTTGAGTGTGGTGAGGGGGTTGAACCTATTAGGGCAAAGGGTTCAACATTAGTTTTTGTCAATCTTGTAATTTTATCTGAGTTATAGAGATTGAAATTTGGCCAGGTGACGTAGTCACCGCCATATACTTGTCTTTATCTGTGCTTGGTGTCCGTTAGACGGGGGTTGGTTTTTTCAGGTGGGTTGGCCTAAGTTTTCGCTGCGGCAACGCCTCAGATACGGTATCGGAGCTCAAGAGGGCGTATCCAATTCCCAATACCTCCCTCTCCCTTCATACGTTTTCTCTACTTTGACCTACTACGCTCTGCTTGTTGGAGAAGTCGCACCCCTTTCTCATTCTCCCTAGTCATCTGAAGGTCTTCATTGCGTAAATTTTCGGTAGAATAATCCGATCCACCAGTCTCGTCACTAGCAAGGGCGGAGCCATGAAACAATTTTATGGGGGGGGGGGGGGGGGGGGGCTAGTTGAAAAAGAAACTCATATGATAACTTAAAAAAAATAAGAAGTATATAAAAATATAGAACCAACAACACAGCTATAAGATTCGAACCATGGTCCTCCAGTACAAACATTGGATGACTCAACAAATTACACTAAGACTGGCATGTTACTACTTATTGGTACCTCCTGATATTTATATTTCAAGCTCGGGCTACAGCTCGTGACAACCCATTCTGTGCTCCGCCACTGGTCACTAGACACCTCCATGGGGCTGTATGCCAAACACCAGTTTTTGGAATAGGGCTACCCAACAGTCCTTGATCGAAGCTCTCAGTTAGTCTTATCTATCGAAATCTACTTCTTCCATGACCAGAAGGTCACTGTGACGACCCGTTCTGCCTACAACACCACTCTCTCAACATCCCTAGCAGGTGGGCAATATTCTTGTCCTTCCAAGGCTTGGCCATCCCCACCATTACAGGCGGAGCTACCCCTTGGCATGGGTGGACGGTAGTCCATCCCAAATTTTTGGAAAAAAAAAATCAGTTTTTTTGTAATATTTTCTTAGTCGTGTTTTATATTTTTGTTTGAATTTGAAGTATACAACAATTAAATATAAATAAATTCTCAAACATTTTTTTAGACGGTGCGATGCTAGTCCTCGTGTCGTTCAAGCTATACCTAAAGTTTAGTCCTCCCTAATTTTAGAGACTAGCTCCGCCACTGCGCCAGTACCTCCATAACTTCTTTCCTGAGGGCTTCTCCAGACAGGTCTGGACAAAGAGCCTCAGTACGGCCAATACAGACCAGCATCACATATCGATGGAATTCATTCATAATTAGTAACATGCTGATCAAAATGGCTACCGTCCGGGAGCCACACCTGTACTAGTGAAGTCAGGTCACGTCTAGCCGTGATCTCCACTAAAACTCTTGCAAAAGCAATATGTTTTCGATGGGAAGTAGCCATATCCATCCGAAGCGGGATTCCAATAACCCTAGCCAATTTGCGGAGGGCTAATTCATTCCAAAGTTGCATGAGGTCTTTTGCAAGAAGATCATGCTCCAATGAGACCGACGGGTCCTTTTGAGGATGACAAGCCTGCTGCCATACATCCATGAACCAGTGTGAAGAGCAAGCTCCAAATATGCCATTAGATAGATTTTGATTGTTGTTTTGGAATTGCAAGCATCTAAATTAGCTGAATTCTAAGTTTTACTAAATTTGGTCACATATTAAGTGCTATTTTCCTTGTTACTAAAATCATCTCTCATACAACTGCTTTGGTGTTGCTTATTGAATTTTAATCTTTGGGCAACATATTATGGACTCTATACTTTAGCATGAGACAGAGAAGGCCATTGCGTTGAAGATCAAGCCAAAGCTATCATCAACATCGGATCTACATATATCTTCTACTATATAATGAGGCTTCAAAACAGCTCAAAAGTGATAATTATATCATGGTCCATTTTATTTTTAAACAAATAAGTTATGTAAAAAATTGTTGGACAAAATTTAAGTTTGTTATATATATATATTCAAATGGGGAATCAAACTAAACCAACAAGAAGGATATCTTCCACCTTATCTACATGAGTTAGAAGAGATATTTGATTTTAATTGGATACTATTCTTATTATACGTGCAAAGCACATTCATTTACTAGTAACCAATATATTAGACACCAAGGAAAATTCATAACTATAACTGTAAATCTGTAATAATCTTCCACTCTGAGCAAATTGATGCCAAACATGCAAAATTTTCTTCTGTACAATTTCATGAGGATGACAAGGTTTTCTCTCTCTCTTTTTGCACTTCGATGGACACATTTTCGAGCCAAAAGTCTCATTGGATATATACATCTTTTCTCTCTCTCTTTTCCGCTTGTGCTTGATTGAGTGGGTGTCTTCTTGGAGAACCCAAGCACTGATGGATCTTCTCATTTCAGATCTCTCTTTGCAATCACAGTTACTGCTTGCTTCATGAGTTTGAACCAAAGCCTCTTGCTTCAGATCCTCTCATAATCCTCAGCCTCTTGCAAGAGTTGATGAACATCCTGAAAAACCACATAATAGGAGAGATACAACCGTTAGATAACAGGAAAAAAATAACCGAGAAGTAATCACGTGAAATTATCCTAATGACATCTCAAATATAGCGCTTATTTAGTATCTTAACTTTTTATTGCTTGATTTTGTCAACCTAATTTTATAAATTACTTTTTGAATCACCTTTCGTCGATTTTGAAGCACATCTGAACCACTTCAAAAGAATATCCAACAATACAAGCAAGGGCGGAGGGGGCTAAGAGCAGGAATGAAAAAAAAAAATTCATGTGATACTCAAAAAATAAACCAAAAACATGAAAAAACTATGAATATCCACCCAACCTATAGGAATCAAACCATGGATTTGTCAAATAAACTCAATCAACATATTACCTAGCCACTCTAACAATTAAGCTACGAATACTACTTTTTAATAATATACAGTTAGCTTCTAGTAAAATTTATTTTAAGTCCAGACCAGTCCAGTTTATGTTCTGCCACTGAATACAAGTATTGAAATTGTACTTTTGTACTACAAAATATGCTTTTAAAGTGGTTTCAAAAATCTATGAAAAATGTTTCAAAATTCTTTTTATCAAATTTGGAAGCTAATTGAGTAGCATAAAGCTCTATAGTTGCTGATACCATTAGGATTCAATGTGATGTATATTTAACTTACCCCCACGGAACATCTCCAACCAACATCCAGTCTCCATCTTTATCCTCATAAGCGACCGCGTGCTCGGAACCGACGTTGCATCCTTCGCTGCCAAAGGAGAAGCATTTGAACATGTTCCCCAAGGCCTCCCTAAGCTCCTTGTACCCCTTGTACACCTTAAGATCGATCTTCCTCAAGTATGGAGCCCCGTCCATGCCGACCTTGACGAACAACGACCCGCTCGCCTCCGTCTCCGTCTTCCTCGCCGCCTGGAAGCTGTTCTTCCTGTAAGATCGAACCGGGGGCCATCCTACAATCTGTGCCCTGCCAAAAGTAATCACACACATAAGTTCACTAGGTTAATAACTTAATATATAACCCACAAACTATATATAGACGGACAACACACGTTCATGAACAATATAGAGTTCTGAGCCTTGTTAGCAGCAATCACCCAAATAAAGCTGGTACTTAAATTTTTATGGAGCTTTCAAAAACGAATAATACTTGAGTACTTTTGAAAGATTTAAATTAAATTTTAAGCATGTAAAATTTTAAACGTGTTCCGTATAAATTATTTAAAAAATTGGCAAAAAAAAAATGGTAAAAATCTGTTTAATTAACCAAACTTGATAACATAATTAATAATGTGATGTTTCTAACATCAATATTTTCATTTGCCTAATGTTTGACCCTTTTTTTTAAAGCATTTTCTTTCTGTGCCGATTTATATTCCTTATTTTTGTCGTTCCGAATTTTTTCGGTTTGCCGAATTGCTAACGAGGGTTCTGAGGACTTACTTGGCCTTGGGTGGTGAAGCTTCATGATCCCAGGTCACGTCGTCCGAGCCAGCCTCGGACGACGGCAGCTTCGTCTCCGACCGGCTGTCGTTGTCGCCGTCGTCAAGCTTCCTCTTGTTGCCTCGAGTAGTACTGCTCATGCTCCTCTCCTCGGTCCCCGGCAGGCCGAGCCTGAGCTCGGTCGCCTTGAGGCTCTCGACGTCTCTGTCGTAGCTCATTGCACCTTCCATTACAATTTCTTCGACTGTTCTTGCCAACTTCGCTTGCTGATCGATTCTTTAGGTTGTGGTGGTGCTTTCAGGGATCAGAGTTAGCTTGTTTTATAGATACGTAGATAGAGAAGGGATTTTGAACTCTAGGGTTTTTTTTCTTCTTCTTTCCTTTCTCTCTCAAGGTGGGCAATGCCAACTAGGGTTGTCGGTTGGATAGGGAGCATCCATGAAGGAATTGTTGGGGTTCATTAGTGGACAGGCCCCGCGAGCACGGGCCCACCCGGCCCCGCCCGGCCAGGATCGGATCAAGGGAGATCCCTCGGGTTATGTAGCAGGCAGCCCATGTGAGTAGGCCCTGACCCACGGCCCGGCATCGACATGTGGGGGAATAGTGCACATGGGAATGCATGTCACTCCTATTAAAGTCCTACTTAACATAGTTTAATAAATCTCTCCAATTCCATTCTTGTCAACTGTGATTATCGAGACACTAAATCACCGGAATAAAACTCGTATTATATATCTTTCAAAAAAGTATAATACTTACATACTTTTTGCAGATTCAAACCAATACGTAAATTTTAAGCATGCGAAATTTTAAACGTGTTCCGCATAAATTATTGATAAATTTAGCCAAAAAAAACGTGGTGGGAACATGTTTAATTAATCAAATTTGACAATATATTTAAAAATGTAAAGTTTCTAACCTCTATATTTTTATTTTTCAAATATTTAACCGAATTTTTGAACGTATTTTATTTGTACTGAGCCAATTTATACTCGTACTTTTGTCGTCCCCATTTTTTTCCCATTTGCCGAATTGCTAAGAAGGATCGAGACTACTAATCAAGAACCTAAATCAAGTAGGGGTCACTATTCGGTTTTTTCGGCTTCAATCCAGTCGAATTAATAGTCAAAATCGAATAAATCGAAATTCTAAAAATCAAAAATCATAATTGAACCGAAATTAACCATAACTGAAACCAAAATTCAAGATCGAAATCAAACCGAAATTAGCCATAACTGAAACCGAATCGAACTGATATTCGGTCATGTTTGTTCGGTTGAACTATTTTTATTGTTTAATCGGTCGGATCCAAAGTTGAAATTATATTAAAAAAGTAAAAAAATTATACATACATTTCCTATATTTCAAAGTTAGTTGCAGTAGTTATTAAACTGCAAAAATCGAACTTTACACATTCATATATATAATTTTTATTTTTAAAATATACATAAAAATAATATATTTTTAATCATTAAACATGTATGAAATTGAAGATAATTGTATAATTGTGTGAGTCTTATTTGATATGATTTTGCACTGAAACCGAAAATATTTTATTTTTAGTATTTTTAAAACCGAAACTAAATCGAATTTCTTTTCAATTCGGTTCCGTTCGGTTTGTTTGGATTTTGGGTCCAAAACCGGATAATGCTAACCCCTAGAATCAGGGTCGGTTAGTGTATGGAGACAGTTTAAAGCATATATTGTTAATGTTAGGTTAATGTCCAATGTACTTGGTCTAATTATAGCCGCCTGAGTATAAAATTTAGAACTTCTGCGCGTAGACAAGATGCATATTTTGATTCTTTGTCGTATTTTTATATTAGCTCGTAGTATATTGTAACAAACTAATAATCATTGTTAGAATCTATGCAAATGGGGATAATGATTCAGTGCCTTATGTTAAGTGTACTTTACTGACTTTGTTGAGCATTTTGAGTTGTTTATATTCTCATTGTTAGACACGGAATAGATGGTTAGCATTAGTTTTTTTTTGTAGCTAGGCTATCATGTTTCCTTGGTGTTTGTCGATTATAAGGGAGTAGTTGATTAGAAAGAGCAAGTGTTTCTTAATGTTTTGCTTCAAGAGGAAGTAATCTAGAGCACTTTCACCTTTGGTAGCCATCAATGAGGTTTGGAATATATAGTACTAATCTGTTGTCAAAGTCAATTTTTCACTAATGGTGTGATACTATATAGACTCACACTTACGGTGATGTACCCGGGCACATGCGACCCTGAACTCTTGCAGATCACGTGGGATCTATATGGTTGTCCTAAGTAGTGAAGGGTTGCCCAAGTCTGAAAGTCTTGTCGACGTACCTCTGGGCCCGCCCTGACTATGTCTAGTAGGGGTGAGCAACGGTTCGGTTCGATTCGGTTCAAACCGAGCCGAATATATAAAAATCGAAATAACCGTAAACCGTATTTCTCAAAACAGAAAACCGAACCATTTTCGTAAAATTCAAACAAAACTGAACCGAATTATTTCTGTTCGGTTTTGATCGATTCGATATTATGGACAAATGGGTCGGGCCTTCACATTTTAGCAAATTAGCTAATTAAATAACAAATCTTCAAATTTTTTTTTGACATTGTTGCATTAATGAACTATTATAATTAGAGAAAGTAAAAAAAATATTAGTATATATTGATTGAGGATAGTTTGGTAATTAGTAAAAATATTAGTATATATAAATTGAGGGTATTTTGTTAAATTATTGAATTTAAATTGGTTTTCGGTTTTGTTCGATTACTCGGACCAAGAACCGAAAATCGAACAGATATTTAAAAATTTTAAATCGAAAATCGAACCTATAACCAAAAAATGGAACCAGATGTAGTTCGGTTCGGTTCGGTTCGATTTTCGGTTTTTAACAGTTATATGATCAATGCTCAGCCCTAATGTTTAGTAGATGAATTAGACAAGTAACAGACACCTTAAGATCAATACCCACTTTGGACAAACGAAAGTGAAGATATTCTTGACATCAATAATAATTGGTCGATGTATAACTCTAGCTATGAGGCTTGCTTTCCTTTAGGTTGTGTTTGATTGGAGAAAAACACTATCAAATATGATATACTTTTCGTTGAAGTGTCTTCCATGAAAGATACTTTCGTGCAAATATTTTTGTTTGTTAATTTGTTTAGTTATCACTAAAGTTTTCGTGAAAATATAAAATTCTATATGACCAATATTAATATTACTATTTAATTAAAAAAAACATAGCATATACAAAGTTCATGTCATTCTACAACAAATTCTATAAAGTTTTCTGTCGCTTTATTAATAATGATTTTTTTTGATAAAAAGAATCAAGAAGAAAAGAAGATTAAGGAGATTAAAAAAATGGAAGAAGAAGAAATTTACCACTAAGCCTGCAACAATAAAGTTGATGAAGAGAGACAGAAAGAGTGATGTCCAACGTTCCGACTTCGTAAAAATAAATCGATAGGTTTTGTTTTGAACATTTTTCCTTTCGGTCTGTGAGATCTTGAAAGTCATTTAAGGGGACAAGAAAATAAAAAGAGTTCACGTATGAGAAATGGTTTTATGTTCCCTGAAATGAATAGCACAAGAAACAACATAAGTAGAACTATTTCAGAAGAAATAGACCATATATCCATGAAAATAACAAGAATCAAACACAAACTTAGAGTACATGGTTTCATTCTTTCAGGCAAGTTGATCAAATTATTCATTTCTTGATAAAATAATTCATCAAATTATTGAGTGAAGACTAGAGGAAAGACAAACTAATCATATGATTATATTCTTCTTAATTTTCGTATACGCTAGCATTGCTACTTATATAGGACGCTACTATGTGGATTGGGCTTCTGATCCGCAGTCTACGTGACAGTCTTCCATTGACAAGTCTACCGGCAGTGTTTTCCACGCAAATAGAGGAAGATGAATAGGGTTCGATCACGTAGGTCCGCAGTCACGTCCGCGGACAGAAACTGCGGACCATTTATAATTTCCGTTATATATAACATTGGTTATATAGATACTAAATCCAAGAGAAACTTCTGTGAGGCACCAAGTTGTTGACTTGGAGTTAAGAAACTCGTGGGAGATGACATGAAATTGTGTCCTTGGCTCGCAGAACGGGGACAGTGCTCTGTTGTTGTTATCTGGCGATTGCCAGCACTGTTGTTTCTGAAGTCTTGTCAGTCATTACTCCATTCTCAGTTTTGTCACCATTCTGGCATTTTCCAAGTAGTTGGTTGCATTATGTTTGCAATTGCAGCTATGGACCACACACATTGCATGGCTTCGAGGATCTATTGCATGTACGGAACAAAGCATGGACAGTCCATGCATGGTGGCATATTATCGGGAACCTGCCTCGGTTTAACCCTTCCGGTTTTACTATGCTGCCGACCTGTTTGTGAGATTAAAGCTAGGATTGAGCTCTTTGTGAGTGCTGAACATGGCCGGCCCGGAGGGTTGGATTGTCCTATCCTGTAACAAATTTTAGTTATTCTTTGATCTTTATTGTCAGTTGTTCCTGGTGGTCATCTGTGATCTTTGGTAGAATTATGTTGAGCCTGCAAGGTTCTCCTAGCAGAGGGAGGTTGTCCAAACCCCAAGTCTTGTTCGGCTTGTTGGAAAAGAAGCGCATGAACCTTTTCCCAAACCAGAGAGAACCTGCGAGACAACCGAACAATACAACGCACGAACCAAACACCAAAATACAATCCACGCAGACACAAAGAATTTTTGACTTGAAAAACCCTTGCGAAAAAAAACTACGGGACGATCGGAGTCCAACCCTTGAGAAGCCTTCACTAATGAAATAAAAGAGTACACCCTCTACAAACTTCTTCCGATTCAACATGGATTTCCACAACACTTGGAAGCAAGAAATATTGATTACAAGGCTACGAAGAACAAAGACGACGAGTAGAGATTACCCGAAAACGATCCTCCTTCGAAAACGGCCTTCAATCCTCATTCTTCTCTCCCAAAGTTGCAGTGGCACTCTTGCCTCTTTTCTCTCTCTATTCCTCAATGTTGTGTTGTGTGATTAGGGTTAAAAAAACCATGTATAAACTCCCTAATCTGCAGCAAAACCTGGACCGTAGGATACGATCCAACAGTATAAAAATACCCTGAAATTAGCCTTATCCCGTCGACACAGAGCGGCCAGAACTCTGTGTTTTCGTGACAGAACAGTTCTGGAACCAAGGGACAGAGTTCGGCCAGAATCTGCCTCCTGTATTCCAGAAAGTACTCTGGTAGCTCCCGACCTTCTTCTTCGTCTCCGAATGACCTCGTTACCTTTCCGAGCTTCTTTGACACACAGACAACGCTCGTCGCACTCCGAGGTCTTCTCCACATAGGTTAAAAATCCCACCCACTCCAACATTTCTCCCCCTTCACAACTATGTGGAGGGGATCGTCATTCCGACGATCTGCCTGCAGAACTCAAACTTTTTTCTTGGTAAAATCTTCGTGAACATATCTGCTCCGCTATCATCTGTATGAACCTTCTCAATCTTCGCGTTCTTCTTCTCAACCACACCCCGTATCCAATGATACCGAGTCTCGATGTGCTCGGACCGCCTATGAAAGGTCTGATTCTTCACAAGGTGAATAGCACTCTGACTGTCGCAAAGCAAAGTATACTGTTCTTGCTTCAGCCCCATTTCCTGCAACAACTTTTTTTATCTATAGCAACTCCTTGCAAGCCTCCATCGCCGCAATATACTCTGCCTCTGTCATCGACAAGGCAACACACTTCTGCAACCGCGACTGCCACGATACCGCTCCTCCAGCAAACAACATTATATAGCCCGAAGTCAATCGCCTCGTGTCTACATCTCCAGTCATATCAGCATCGGTATATCCAACCAGCTTCGGCTCGTCACCACCAAAAGAAAGTCTCCAATTGGCAATGCCCTGAAGGTATCGTAGAATCCACTTAACCGTACTCTAATATACCCTTCCAGAATTTGAAAGATACCTGCTAACGGTGCCAACTGCATGAGCGATGTCTGGCCTCGTACACACCATAGCATACATAAGACTTCCTACAGCTAAGGCATGTGAAACCTGCTTTATATCTTCTTTTTCGTCCTCGGTAGATGGACACTGCTCCTCAGTGAGCTTAAAGTAGGCCGCAAAGGGACAACTCACTTTCTTCGACCCGTCCATTCCAAAATGTTGAAGTACCCAATGGATGTACTTCTTTTGGGACAAGTGTAGCAGCTTGGACTCTCTCTCTCTCTCTCTCGGCTGATCTCTACCCCAAGAATAGTCTTTGCTACGTCCAAATCCTTCATAGAGAAGGCCATACCCAGTTGGCGCTTCAACTCCGCTATCCTAGTGGCATTCCGACCCACTAATAGCATGTCATCAACACAGAGCAATAAAACGATGAAATCGTCCTTGGCAAAGTATCTCACAAATAAACAATGGTCCGACGTCGTTCGTGCATAACCATGCTCGAACTTTCTGTACCACTGCCTCGGAGCCTGCTTCAGACCAGACAAGCTCTTCCTCAACCGGCAGACCAAATGTGACTTGCCCTTCTCACATCCCTCTGGCTGCTCCATTATAACTCCTTCTCAAGATCACCGTGGAGGAATGCCGTCTTCACGTCTATTTGCTTGACCTCCAAGTCGAAACTGGCTGCTAATTTTAGCACCACCCGAATAGACGACTGCTTGACGACTGGCGAAAAGATCTCATCATAATCCACGTCTTTCCGCTGACCGTAGCCTTTAACTACCAGCCTCGTTTTGTATAGAGGGCGAGTAACATCATCCGTCTGCTTCACTCTGAACACCTATCGATTCTTCAAAGCCTTTTTGTCCTTTGGCAACCGCACCAGCTCGTAAGTAGCATTGGCGTATAAGGAACCCATCTCCTCCTGCATAGCCTGTATCCACTCCTGTCATGCCCCAATTCCATAGAGTCCTTTCGTCCTCGCTTCGGACTCTTTGAGACCGATCGTCCTCGCTAAGGTGTGATGCCGTGCAAGCCTAAGTTGCGCTTGCACAAGGCCAAGACCTGAAGCAACACAAGATAGACAAGATTGACAATACGCAGCGGAATATATTGCAGATATTTGAAGCAGCAACGGACATATTTCAGAATACATGTATCGAACACAATGGTTACAAGAAATAATTCTCTTTATTGATTTCATTTGAACAGATTACAAGCTCTCAATTCTCTCTAATACAATGTTACATTTTCTCAGAACTTTACAGATTATAATGATCCCGTTCCCATACATTACATCCTTTTATATACAAAACCAACTCTTGCAATAGATGTTATCTCTTGGCATCTCTTCTGATTTCTGGCTCCTAAGAATGAGGCTCGGGCTATCGCTTTGGACTATCCTTCTCGATGCATATTATACCTGCATGCAGACTGATGGTGGGTCAGTATATCAGCATATTAGTGAATTGTGAACAAAGGGCTACATTCTTCTGAAACGATCACTGTTCATTTAGTGAGAAAACATTTTCTTGTGATGTGATCTTGCTACTTTTATCTATGTTCATTCCATGCATACAGAGTCAGTTTACATCTATTTTTGAAAACATCTTTGAAAAGCCACAGTTTATTTCTTTATATTTTATGTCAAGCATACAAGGGACTATCCATTTCTATGGAGTGCGCAGCGTGTTTCATGAGCATATTCATTTCTCTGTTCAAGCAACTCATAGGGAAAATTATAAGCACGATCTCATATCTCTTATCTAAAGGGGACATAGCATTTCATTGCATAGACAAATCTCTGCAAGCAATTCATGTCAAAGACTTAAGCAATACATATGTATTACTTTTAAGTGATTCTTACCATAGCCGACCGTCCATCCCTGCACAAGACAAGGATTAGCATAAACATGATAAAACCAACATTGTTCTCTGTTCGTCTCTGCATCGTTAGCTCTCAACAAAATATTGTTTTGCCGACTCATGCAACTCGATTGGCAGCTGTGACACAAGGCTCAGCTCTGCACTAATATATACGTAGACCAGTAGTTGTGATGCTCCGGGTCAGCTTGTACTGATAACGCACATACTAGCAACTGTGTGCATGGTTCAGCTCTTCACCAACCGACACTTATCTATATGATGGTCCATGGAAAACTCATGATTTATCCGTTGTGACTCTTGGGTTCAGCTCGTCGCTAGTGGACACTCTATACACCCCTTGGTCTCTTTAACGCATGGTTCAAAGCCTTCTTGTCCTTTGGCAACCGCACCAGCTCGTAAGTAGAATTGGCGTATAAGGAACCTATCTCCTTCTGCATAGCCTGCATCCACTCCTGCCTGTGTGTTCGTCTTTCACAGCCTCTGCAAAGCTTTAGGGCTCTCTTCTGTCAGTCAGTAGCACATAATCACCCGGTGAGTATCTCGTAGATAGTCGAAGCTCTCTGTTGCTCCTTCTCAATGGAGCCTGAGAAGCCACTGGTGCTGGCTGTATACCAACAACCTCCTCCCCTTCAGGAACTGTCTCCCCGGCATGCTCACCCTCCTGTGGGACAACCTGACCACCATTAGTAGGCTGATGATTAAGGTTGGGAGCAACTCCATATATTGGCTCTCCCATAACTGGATCCTCTGCAATGTCCTCTGAAAACTGCTCGAAGCGAAATGACTATAACTCAGGCAATTCCTTAGTCTCAGAAGGCATCTCAAAATCCTGAGTGTTGGTCATGATCTGATCCTTGACGAATATCACATCACTGCTTCTGTAGAGCTTTCTTCCCTCTGGGTCGTAGAGTCTATAGCCAAACTCATCCCGACCGTAGCCGACAAAGACGTACTGCCTCATCTTTGGCTCAAGTTTGGAACTCTCGTCCTTCGGTACATACACGAAGGCCTTACAACCAAACACTCGCAGGTGATTGTATGACAGCCCTTTGCCGTACCATACTTTGTCAGGAACATCACCCTGCAAAGGAGCACTAAGAGATAAATTAATAACATATGCAGCTGTGAGAAGAGCCTCACCCCAATAACTACCTGGCAAATTTGCTTCTGACAACAAACATCGTACCCTCTCCATCAGTGTCCTGTTCATGCGCTCTGCTACACCATTGAGCTGAGGTATCTTGGACAGAATCTTCTGGTGTCGTATCCCTTGCTCTCTGCAATAAGCATCAAAGGGACCATTGTATTCGCCGCCGTTGTCGGACCGAACACACAGTAACTTCTTGCCCGTCTCTTTTTCAACAGATGCCTGAAACTCTTTGAAAGTAGGCAACACCTGATCCTTGGTCTTTAAGGCATAGACCCAAACCTTTCTGGAATAGTCATCAATAAAAGTTACAAAGTAAGAAGCACCACCAATAGATTTTACTTTCATAGGATCGCAGACATCCAAGTGAATCAACTCGAGCAACGCCGACTTCCTTGAACTTGGGTGACTTTGGAAAGACACCCTATTTTGCTTCCTAGCTAAGCAGTGCGTGCACTTCTCCAACTTTGTAGACTTGAGCCCTGGAATCACCTTCCTGTTTACCAAGTAGCTTATTCCCTTCTCGCTGATATGGCCAAGCCGCCTGTACCATAACTCGGTAGACACGTCAGAAAATGCGTTCACCTCTTGTGCCCCCTGTGTGCTCCCCTCCATATAGTAGAGATTGGACTTCTTTCTTCCTCTGGCAATCACTATCGAACCTCTGGAAAGCTTCTAGTGGCCATTCCCGAAGAGACCGAAGAATCCCTCGTCATCCAACCTTCCAACCGACACCAGGTTGAAACGGATATCAGGAACATAAAGAACATCTTTGAGAACAATAACTACATCCGTCTTCATCCTCAAATCCACATCTCCAATGGCAACCACCTTCGACACATCTCCATTGCCCATCTTCAACACTTCACAGTCGCCCGTCGTGTAAGTGGCAAATAGTACCCTGTTATGAGATACGTACGCTGAAGCCCCTGAGTTTATCAGCCAAGAATTGTCATCGCAGGCGAGATTTGTAATAACCTCATCACCTACGATGACTACATCGCCTCCATGTATCGAAGCCGTCGCTGTAGTGTTCTCATCTTGCTTCCCCTTATCGCCTTTCTTCTTTCTCTTCCAAGAAAAATAGTTTCGCTTGATGTGGCCCTTCTTGCCACAGTGGTAACTCTTCGAGTCCTCGTACCGACCCTTGGACTTCCTCCTACGCTTGTCTTTGCCACTACCTGGACCCCTGCTTTTGCCCCTTCTGCGGCTCTCTGAAACTAGTACCTCAGAGCGGTGGGATGTGGATGAAGTGCCTCGAGAATGTCTCCGTATCTCTTCATTCAGCACCCCGCTCTTGGCAAACTCCAGACTGACCATGCAATCAGTAGCAGAAGCGATCATAGATACTCGTACGGTCTCCCACGAGTCTGGTAATGTACACAGCAGCCATAGTCCCTGGACCTCATCGTCGAACTTGACTCCCATCGAAGATAGCTGGTCAACCACGTCCTGGAATTCACTTAAGTGATCCGTAATAGACGTCCCTTCTTTGTACCACAGACCCATCATCGTCCGGATCAGGAACAACTTATTTATCCCGGTCTTCTTCGCGTACAAAGATTCCAGCTTATCCCATAACGTCTTCGCGTGCTCAACATTAGCAACATGGTTGTACACGTTCTCGTCAATGGACTGCCTGATATATTCGCACACCTGTATGTGCTCGAAATTCCAGTCCTCCTTGGATTTATCAACTGGTCGCTCGAAAGCAAATACGGGCAGATACAGCTTCTTGACAAATAACAAATCTTTTATCTTGCTCCGCCAATAATGATAGTTGGTGCCGTTCAGGTTCACCATGCGCACTGGCTTCGCGTCTATCTCTCCTCTATAGTTTTTTTGTTAACTCCTGAACCCGTCTGAATTCCAGAACCTAGCTCTGATACCACTTTGTTGGAAAAGAAGCGCGAAAACCTTTCCCCAAACCAGAGAGTTCCTGCGAGAGAATCAGGTAATACAATGAACGAACCAAATACCAAAAAAAAATCAACGCAGACACAGAGAATTTTTGACGGGAAAAACCCTTACGAAAAAAAAACCACCAGACGATCGGAGTCCAAACCTTGAGAAGCCTTCACTAATAAAATAAAGGAGTACACCCTCTCCAAACTTCTTAAGATCCAATACGGATCCCCACAACACTTGGAAGCAAGAAATATTGATTACAAGGCTACGAAGAACAAAGACGATGAGTAGAGATTACCCGAACACGACCCTCCTTCGAAAATGGCCTTCAATCCTCCTTCTTCTCTTCCAAAGTTGCAATGGCACTCTTGCCTCTTTTCTCTCTCTATTCCTCAATGTTGTGTTGTGTGATTAGGGTTAGAAAAAACTATGTATAAACCACCTAATCTGCAGCAAAACCTGGACAATAGGATACGATCCAACGGTATAAAAATATCCCAAAATTAGCCTCAGCCCGTCGATACAGAGTTCGGCTAGAACTCTGTGTTTTTGTGACAAAATAGTTCTGGAACCAAGGGAGTAGAGTTCGGCCAAAAATCTGCCTGGGGCAGAGTCGGCTAGAACTCTGTCTCCCCTGTTCCAGAAAGTACTCTGGTAGCTTCCAAGCTTCTTCTTCGTCTCCGAATTGCCTCGTCACCTCCCCCAGCTTATCTGAAACACAGACGGTGCTCGTCGCACTCTGAGGTCTTCTCCACATAGGTTGAAATCCCACCCACTCCAACACGGCTTACCCCAGGGCCGACCCTGGTGCTGAATAATATATAGATATATAAGACTGCATGTTGGAGTTTCTTGAAGACCATATATATTATGAAAGAATGAAAACCATATATACATGTACTTTTTTTAATTGGGTCTTGCTTATGATCAGTTTTGAAGTAAGAGATTCATCAGTTTGGAAGAATAAGAACCACACACACGATCTTATTGTTACTTTACCAGCTATCTGTGTCTTTTAGTATGACCATAAGCCGCTTGTTGTAGTTCTCTGTTTGGACGAGCAAGAATTGAATGAGAATTAGAGTATTATAAGATGCTGTTTATTCTTCTATCCATTTTCTATCCATTTGAAAGAAGTATCATTACAAAAATACAACAAAATCGTGAAGGAAGTTTTATCGCTATATTGACAATTTATGTCCCTAAACACTATAGCGACTCAAACTTTCCGTCGCTAATTCAAATGTCGTTGTTCAATTTCCGTCGTTGATCCGTCACTGGATCGACGATAATAGTGAGTGAAATTCAGTAACAGAATAGCGACTGGACTTTCCGTTGTTGAAACAACGACTAACTTAGCGACAAAAATAGTGACTATCTCTGATACTCTTTGTGTATCAGACATAAAATTATCAGATTAACGACTAATAGTTGCTGATCCGTCACTGACTGTCGATGACCTAAATTTTTCAGATTTTTGTCATTGTTCCGTCGTTAATCTGCCGCTAATCAGTCATTTTTTCCATTGCTAACTTGGATTTTTTTTGCAGAATCAAATATTTTCTGCTACACATGTGAGACTCGTCTCACTGTATTGGTATTTATATATGGATACGTATATTTGTATTGTATTTTATATTTTTTTTGGTTTTCGGAATACTTTAAATTTTTTTCAACTTATAGATTTTTTTCTTGACCGGCATACCGCCAGTATATCAGTGTATACCGACATCATGCATGTCACTCCCATTTTCCGTTATACGTAATTTTAGTATACGTGTACGAAATTCTGACATTTGTCAGGAGACCCATGTTTTGACTTGTCTTTCTTAGCCTTGTCTTGGTTTAATCTTGACTTGGTTTAACTTGGTTTGGTTTAACTTGGCTTGGCTTGGTTTGATTTGGCGGGTTAAGATGAGAGGGTTGGTATATAAACCAATTTCTCTCTCTCCCTTCATTACTTCGCATATTTTTTCTTCTTCATTTACTCCTCCTCCAACCCTAGGCAAGTACATCTTGCCAAATCATGAACAATATTATTTTTGCCATTTTGTTTGTTATATTCTCTTCCTTGCATGATTATAAGCCTCTTTAGAACTTGAAGTTTTTGGTTTAATATTTACATTTTTGTAGATCTAAGTTTGTAGTTTTTTTCTCTTGGTTTTGATCTCTTAAAGTTTGTTATTTCTGAAATCTAAGGGTTCCATGTTGTAGAAAATTTTATTCTACCCGATTTTGACTTTTGAACCACTTGATTTTGATTTATTTGAGTTAGTTTTGGCATTTTTTGTGTTCATGGGTTCTAGCACATCTTCGTACTGTCGGGACGATGAACAGTGCCGTGCGTGCGCTTCGCATTCCGCTCGTGTCCGTGTGCCGTGCCTCCGTGCCATGCACATCGTACACCCGTGCAGTACGTTTTGTGCGCCGTGCGTAAGCGCTATTCGTTGGTCGTGCACCGTGCGTCGTGCTTGCGTGCTCCGTACGTCGTGGACAGTTTTGCTCGTACACAGTGTATTTGTGCGCCGCGCGCCAGCGCCATTCGTTGGTCATGCGCCTTGTGCCGTGCTTGTGCGCTCCGTGCGCCGTGGGTAGTTTTGCTCGCGCATAGTACATGTTGTGCACTGTACGCCAGCGTCATTCGTTGGTCGTGCGCCATGTGCCGTGCTTGAGCGTTCTATACGCCGTGGGCATTTTGTCCGAGCGCACAGCGCACCCGTGCGCGAATGGCCATTTTTGACTTTTTTGACCGTTTGAGCTATTTTGTGGCTAGAATCTTGAAAAACTCAAAACATAAAAGTTGTAGATCTTTGTCTTGGCTTCAAGAATCTTCTTGTTTTACTTTAATTGGAGTTCATATGCGACTAATAATTTCATTCATAGTTTTTGATCTTTTGGCATATTTTTGTACTTGGTCGTTTTGATATTTCTTCGACTGTGAAAATTCTTAACATGATTAGATGATCTCGTATAGTTAGAGAATGATTGTACATCCTATATACACTTGACACTTGGACATGTTCAATTATTATTCTATGTCTTTACTTACTTTTATTTATTTATTTTCACATGTCATGATATGTCTTTCCTTTCGATTCTTTCTTTATGCTATGATATGTATTGCCATGCCTTTCAGAATTTATTGTACTTTGCAGTCTATCCCATGTCAGAAATTTCTTTGTTGTGGCCCGTCGTGGCGCACCCATGTTACGTGTTTTCTTTGCTTACTAGATAGTGACCCGTCGTGGTGCACTCTCGTACATGTCTTATGGCACACTCCCTATTTTTTTTATAGTGGCTCGTCGTAGTGCACTCCTAACTTCTAGCTTATTATATTTTCTTGTTGTGGTTTGTTATAGTGCACTTTCTTGTATTGTCCATGTCACCCCCAGTTTTCAAGAACAAAATTTTGGTCATTTTTCATTTTTGAATATTTTAAATTTATTTTATTATTTATGATATTGTTTTGGGATTATTTGAGTCGGGTTCGAATTTCAACTCAATCCGACTTGTAACGGGGACCCGGGATAGTTTTGACTCTAGTGGGACCCACTCATTAGTTAGGCATGGCCCATATGACAATATTTTTAGTTAGTGTGTTAGACTAATTTTCATGGATAGGTTTAGTTGATTAGAACTTAAAACTAGACTAAATTAGCCTCAACCTAAAACCCTTTTCCTATTATTAATTAATAAGACAAGTGGGGGCTTTTTGGACATTTGCTAGGGGGACACCTAAGCCTACCATGGCCGGCCATAGCTAGGGGGATAGGAATGAACCTCATTGTTATTATCCACTCCATTTTCTCTCTTTTATTCTTCCCTAAATTTGAGAGGAACCACCATTGA
>JANAVB010006787.1:0-63698 GCA_029216955.1 Iris pallida
GGTTGGTGTAGAAAGGAAAGAAAAAATATATCATTGTTCCAACAATATCCAATGTCAACATAATTATAATGAAGAGTAATGTAAGATTGGTTTAAATATGTATAAATCAAGGCTACTTTTGTCATAATGTTTGGTAATTAATGTTGGGAAAGGAGGAGGGAAAATGAATCCCATGGGTCATGAGAGGAATCATTTTCCCTCCTATTTTCCTCCAGGTCAGGAAAGTGTTTCCCAAATTTGTGGCTACCAAACAAAGGAAGGGAACAAGTTTCCTTTCCGGATTCCTTGAATCCGTGAACCAAATGAGGTCTAATGGAATCCAGAGAGGACTACACATACATATGATATAACACCTGAAAATAAATAAAAAAACATAAATAAGGTAGTAGTATTTAGAATAGGAAAGAGGGAGAGAATTAAGTAGTATGCTGCACCTAACAAACCAATAGACAAACTAACATATGGTAAAGAAGAACAAGAAGAATGCCAGTGAAGAGAAGAGAGAAAACTTTTGATTCTGTCCAGGAGTGTCGCCATTCACCCAATTAAGGAATTGGCGCACCTGAGATCTAGGGGTCTGCACCAATAATAAGTGGAAATCTTGGTTGTTTATTGATTTAAAGGTCATTTCTCAACTTGTGTTGAAATCATTTGCAACATCTGTTGGGATTCTTCTTCAATATTTCCGTTTTTTTCGTTTTGAATAATTAGGTTGCGATTTAGAGCATTTGCAGTTTTCCTCTTTTTTTTTATTTACTTAATTTAGGATATATGTTTATCTATAGTTTATTTAAGCCTACAAAGGACCATTGTGATGAGAATGTCACTAGTTTTTGAACTAATCGAAGGCTTTGGCCTATTTATACCTCCCACCCAAACCCCCACCCACCCCCCCCCCCCCCCCCCCCCCCCCCCCCCCCCCCCCCCCCCCCCCCCCCCCCCCCCCCAAACACACACAAAAAACCCCACAAGTCTGTTCTACCATAAATCGCTTTCCACCAATCTTGTACTACCAAACCGCCCCGCCTTGAGCCTGCATCAAGTAGTATTGGTGCTGGTTTATTCAAGCTTCTGTTCAAGAGAGACCCAATCATCCATTGACAATCCTTCAAGGAGCATGTGCGTCCGAGGACAAGGAGTTGTTCACGGCTACCATGCCTCTCAAAGGGAATGAGCATTGTATAGGTGACGAAGGAGGAAATTGAAAAGATGGGCGGATGTGACCCTCGATCTCGCACGTTATCACATCCAAGAATCACAATTCAAATCTTCGTTGCATGGATTAGAGGAGAATTCTTTTGTCAAGCAATGTCAGAGGGGATAAGATCGTGGCTCTGATCGGTTATGGTATAGTGGATCTACCCAAGTACCAAGGAAGCGTCAAAGTGTCAAAATCGAAAACTCTCTCGATTGACCCTGTATCATGGAGGGCATATTTTAGTATAAAGATGTATTCTAATCGTCTATGATGATTACGTCGAAAAGAGAGCATTTGGAGGGTGACCATAGTCGCATTGTGTTTGTGACCCAATGGGTTCTTCCAACACCCTATATCTAGGAGTAAAAGGCTGTCGAAAGGAAACCCAATACTTTTGAGGCAGAGAATATTTATGTTACTGTTGGTTACGACCGAAGGCATGACAAGGTGTAGTCCATACCATGCTCAACCAACCCATGTCATGGTACTTTTGAGTCAAATTTGAACAAGTAACTATTTTCGAGCGAGTTGAATTAGCGGACCAACTCATCCTACCCCCTCGAAAATAAAGACAAGTAGCACACCATGTTCTTGAATGCGGCCATAACCCAGGACATACCACGTTCCAGACTTCCAGGTATCTGTGGTTGAAATTCTTCTTCAAATATTTTCCAATTTTATTTTCAATAATGTATGAGTGATTTAGAGTATTTACAATTTACTTTTTCAGTTTGTTATAATTTAGGATCTATGTTTCAACCTATAGCTATTTAAGCCTATGAAAGGCCATTATAATAAGCATGCCATGATATTTTTGAATTAAATCAAAGGCTTCTGTCTAGTTATGTTCCTCAAAATCTGTTCTTTCCCAATTCTCTTTCCACCAAGCTTATACCATGCAGTCTAACCTCGAGCCTTCATCAAACGTAGACAAGGAAATACAGAAAAAATAAAAGGAATGACCTGGCAATGATGGATAGAAATATTCAGCACATAGAAAAGATGAAACATAACTTCATATATTCTAATATTAATATACTTACGAGCTCGTTCATTCATGAACGTTGACTTGGTGGCTGATGTTGCGCTTTGGTTGCTGATGGTTGCATTAGACTTTTCAGTCGGGAAGAGAAGGGAGAAAGAAAAACCTAGAGAGGGAGCAATGATGTTAATTAGAGTTGTTAGGGCTTTTTTGCATAGGCCGTGAAATTTTAATCCCTATTCTCTTTGCTCCCTTGTTTGTACCTTTATTAACTGAGTTTTAGGAAATGTTTTTTGAACAGCAGATCATGATGAGCACTTCAAATGCCACCTTGGTGCCTCATGTCATTAGTTTTTGGATGCTTGCTGTATCTAGGGAGTGCTTGATTGAACTCTGTTGTTTGTCAAGGTGCCCATGCATCAAGATTGCACCTTGCTTGTCATGCTGCAGGCAAGCTCTTGTGTGGCACCTTCGGAGCTCTTGTGATTGATATATTCCTTGCATCGATTTAGTAAAATACTGTATGAAAGATCAACCAAAGCTACCAAGAACATGATTACCTATATTGCCTTACAAAAATGAGCTAAAGCACTTCCACTGGTCAAAGCTAGTTAAAGTTTTTGAATTTGTTGTGCCTTATTATACTTCAAAGGATTCTATAATCCTATAATATTTATTAGTTCGACTTTAGACAAAATGTCAAGGTTCGAAGTATCGGTATCGGACCATTCCTATGGGTATCGGGAACGACGGTATCGGCAGTATCGGAGGTTTCGGATTGAGTATCGGATTTTTTGGTATCAGGAAAGCAAATAATTATTAATAAATTATTAGCATTTTTGAAAATATTTTTATACCTTTAGGCATAATTTTAATATTTTCAGTGTTGTTTCTTAGTAGTTTTGAAATTGAATAAAATAGTAGTCATCCTTACCAATTGATTTACTTATGATAGATAAGTTTTCTTCTTTTACATGCTTTTATAACCTTTCTATGCTTTTACGCCCTTGTTGATTGGTCTTTTTTCGTTCAATTTTCTTTGCCGAATTGACCGAAAAAGAGACCCGCTATGTTGGTATCGCTCAGTATGGGTATTGGTCGGTATCGGATCGGGACATGCCAAACTAGATCGGTATCAGCCGTATTGGATCGGTATCGGCCGATACCGTGAACTATGCAAAATGTTGAAGTTAAACTAAAGGGTACAAGGATTATTCCTTGGGTTTTGTTATTAGCTTTCAGGGTGGAATTTGATGTTAGTTTGGTTGATAATATGATCTAAGAATTGTATTTGAACTTTTAAAGCTCCCTTTTTGTTTCATGGATGATATAGTGGTGTATTAGTCTGCTCGTCTTCTATGCCTTTTCTGCCAATAATAATTTGATCTTTTGTATTGTTTTCTAGCAAACTCACAACCATTGTTTGAAAAGTTTGTGTTATCAAATAGATTTGATAATAATGATGTGTGAATCTAATAATGTAAGATTTTTCAGTAGAAATTTATCCTCACATGCTTAGAACCTTACTGCCTGTTTGTTTCACCATAAATGGAAAATGATGCTCGTCTAAATGTTGCACCAAAGTCCGTTGTTAATTATATCTAATCCAACATTTGGTGGCATATCCCATATAGGGCCATTTCTCTTTGGTTTCCTCTGATCAGATAGCTTGGAAGAGCACCTGAAGCGGCAGAAAGAGTTTTATTGTATTGATCTTTTTCTCATTATTATCACGTGTTAGATTAGCGAGTCTATATAGCCATAGGCTACTTTAGTCCCACACCGGGTAGAGTAGTATGAGGAAGCTTCTCCTTCTATATATATTACCTAATCCATCTCAATAAAGTACCACTTTTGTGAGCCTATCTCCCAATACCACATATAGCACCTCGTCTCCTCCATGTCATTGATCAAAACTGACACCAGGAGTTCTTGAAGGAATTGAAAGTACTTGGTGGTTCTTCATTAAAAACTCACGGCTGTATGAAATTCAAACATGCCATAAGAAACTGGATTGATATTATGTACGCAATTGCAGAATTACTCAATCTACTTCGCTTTTCCAAATTTGCATCTATGTCCTCCAATATTATCTTCCTCTAGGAATGAGAATCCTAAAACTTCTTAATTTATAATTAGGTTGAATACAAAGTATTTGAACTTATTTTTGCATGTAGCACTGATGTATGAACTCATGCCCGTTTGGCAAGGTCAAGGCCAATAATTAATGAGTGTCCTTGTCTTGGGCTACTAGCACCAAGCACTGCCTCCCACTCCCCCCCTCTTCCCACTAAATTAAATTTTGTCCAGGCTCGGATTTGAACCCGTGCTCACTCCTTTGCTCCCTTACCGGTGCTACCACCACCCCCTTTTGGTGGTAATGGGAAGTTTCTTCTGGTTTCTAGAAACCATAAGAAACTTAAGAAAATGTGAGTTTCCAATCATAAATGTGGTTTTTTTTTGCTAGAAAGTAGAAAGTAAAATCTTGTCATTAATGATGGCATATAATAATAAAATAATAATTTATTTATAGGTTTAAAAGTGGGTGCTTAACTTTGAAGGCGAAATATTAAACAATTAGGTCATAATTGCTCCCAATTATGGATGGAAACTAAAATGGAGACTAGTTTCCATTTTGGTGGTGGGCCCTACTTGTTTCATAACACACGTTTCTTTTGCCAAACTAGTAAGTAAATGGAAACTAGCTAGAGTTTCCACTAGTTTCCCTCTAACTTAATATTTTTCAATCAGACCCCAAGGGAAAATTATAAATTTGTAATTGTTTTCTTTAAAGAACATCTCTGCGATCATTGACTTGTTGCTTGTTGACATTACCGAGCTGTAAGAGTACAAGTTTGGATAGTGGAGGAAAAAATGATAGCAAGAACTAATCCAAGTGGTGCATACCTTTTTTTATTACTGATTAAATGAGTTTTTATTTGGGAAAAAAAAGAAATTGGGTGAGACTTTACCCGATACCCCCTTACAATAATCTTGGATAGGGCATAACCAACCTCCAAGTATAGCTAAGTGCATCAGTCAATTAGCTCTGGAACTTTTCCTCTGTTGCTTCTTTTTTTCTTTTGCTATGCTTGGATCCTCCTCCAGTGACTTGAGGCTTTTCGAAGTAGCTTTACCAAGAACATGCTATAGTGAAGCTGCAGCAGGGTAGTAATGTTTCTGTCTGGATGCAGTAAGCTTACATCCCAAGTCTTTCTTGGAGCACTCTTCTATGAGTTTCTTCTACTTTGGGTAGAAGCAAGATGTGTGCGAAATTAGCATTCTGAGGCGCCTTCAATTTTTCTCTTAATAAATAAACTTTTATTGGAAAGCCAAAATAAGTTGGGAGGGGCTTACCCCATACCCATAATAAACTTGGAGAGGGCATAAATCAAACTCCAAGTGTTACAATCTTAAGCCAAATACATCAATCATTTAGCTTTTGAGCTTTTTCTCTTTTCTCTGTCTCTTCTTCTTGCTCTTTATTTTTATTTTTTGCGTGGATCCTATTCTTGAATGACTTGAGCCTCTTCAAATAGCTTTATCAAGAAATTTGGTCTGGTGAAGCCGTTTCGTCAGTAGGATAGTTTTGTACTTATTCCCTACATTTTCTACTGCTTTTCAAATTGAATGGGTTGCTGCTTTGTCCTTGCAATAATGCTAAGGGGAGACCAAAATATGACCACATTTTACTGGCCACATGATGTGGCAGCCTATGTGTTGATAACATTGATGCGGTGGTCCCACACATGATGAACACATAGGCTGCCACATCATGTGATCATCAGAATGTGGTCAGATTTTGGTGTCCCCCTAGCATTGCCCTTATCCTTAGCAAGTGTTGCTTTTGAAATTTTGAACCGAGACATTTAAAAACTGTGCCTAGTAATAACTTTCATTATATTTTGCAGCTATCTGGTAGCGGCAATCAGTTTACAATGCTTGTGGAGCCTTTCACTAGCCATCGTTGATGTATATGCAATTTTAGTTATGCGTTGCTTGCGAAATCGTCGTATCACATGTTTCTTCACACTTGGAGACGGGGTGAGAACTGATTTATATTTATCATCTAACTGACCGTTGCTAACTATATCCTATAATTTACCGTAGTCCAATCTTTCAAACAGACAATTATATAGGCCTTTTAGGCAGTAATTCTCACATTCTATTGGTGTGTCCTTAAGAGAATCCACAATTGGTGCAGCTGAAAATGTATCTTGAGGCCCAAATTTACAATAAAAAAATAAATCTAGAATGGGTTGGGTATGTATGAGAATAATAGAAAATAATAAAATGACCTTAGGTGGCAAAGGTTGTGTGATAAAAAAATAATGTGAAATCTAGAATATAGAAATTGGGTTCCAAATTGAGCTTTACTATTCTACAAAATGAGTTCCTACATTCTGAATGTAGAAATTTTCAGGCCCAAGCTATAGCTCCTGTGGCTGGGGCGGGACCACTATGGAGCTTCAATTGGACTTTACTATTGTACAAAATGAGCTCCTACATTCTGAATCTGTAATCTAGAAATTGGGATGAGCCTTACTATTGATGCTCTAACTAGTATTTCTGTTTTCACACTGCAGATCACATCCACTCTCACATTTGCAGGAGCTTGTTCATCCGCTGGCATCACCGTTCTTATTGGTAATGATCTTGGCCTCTGTTCAGAGAACCACTGTGCAAGTTTTGAAACGGCGACAGCCATGGCATTCCTCAGCTGGTTTGTCGTCTCCATATCATTTATGTTGAACTTCTGGTTACTGGCTGCAAGATGAAATCAGGAACAGCCCATTGTCAACGTTGGTGTGATCAAAATTTTCTTATTTCCCGATTGTTGTTCAAAGTCGAAATTTTCATTGCCAACTTTGATGTGATAACAAGGCTGGGAATTATATCCAACTTTACAGAGTAACTGTTTCTTGTATTTAGTGTTGTTACATGTTGGCCTTTCATTTGCACCCTTCACTATGATTTGTGTGGACGTGGGACTTGTAAATCATTGTGGCGTACGCAGATATTTTGGGTTGATGGTGAAATCTTTAATACCTTCATTATTTCCACCCCATCCAGTCCATATGTTTCCTTATGCTTATAAGCTTATCTGGTTTTTTTTTTTCTTCCATTCCATCTTGAGATGGAGGTATGCAATTCCCGGCATGTGCCTGGCACATGATTTGCACTCTGGCACATTATTTGTCTTGTCCTGGGTTTTAGTCCGTCCAATCTAATGCTAGAAAATTCAAAAGCTATGAAAAGATGAGACAAATTAGTAGAGAAATTAGGAGTGGGCATACGGTTCAAAGACCCGTGGTCCCGACCCGGCCCGAACCATAAAATGTCCAAACAAGTCGGTTCCTAAATTTTGGAATTTAAACGGGACCGACCGGGACGGGTCGTGTGATACTAACGGAACGGGACGGGTCCTATTTTCAAAATAAACGGGTCCCGGACCGATCCGTTTCTAGGGATATGTATTTTTTTTTTTTTATTTTGGAATTTTTTGCTATTGTAGTTTGTAGATAATAGAACAATTTTTTGTTTAATAAACAAATTCTAGAAATTTGGAAAGACATAAGATTTGTTTTGTTCTTATAATAATAAAACATATGTAAATGTTTACTATTCTAGAAAATTTTTAACTATTTTGGGACCCGTTTGGACCCGCGGGTCGGTCCGGTTCGGACCGGTTCGAACGGGTCGAGCCCGTTCCGGTTCCAATATTATTTGGACCCGTCCCGTTCCGTCCCACCAATTAATGGGTCCGGTCCGGATCCATAAAATTTGGGCCCGGCCCGACCCGACCCGTGCCCACCCCTAAGAAAAATAGATCAAATTTATTAATATGGATTATTTTTCAATCATATAAGTATAAAAATTAAATGGATCAAATATTTTAAGGGATAAAATAATATTTAATGTCTTCAAATTAAATGTTTAATAAGAAACTTAGGAAAAAAATGAATTACATTTCATATGAGTTCTTGTGTTTGACTACCTATACATATAACACTTATATATATATATACACTTATATATATATATATATATATATATATATATATATATATATATATATATATATATATATATAGGATACCATGTTCTACTTAATACTTGACATATTCTATACCATGTTATGTCATGATACCTTAATTCATTAAGCATCCCACATTTACACCATACCCTAGCTACCTTATCTATACCCTATACAACATAACATGTATTCTAGTATCTTATTTCTATATGTATATAAACCTATAGATATCTACCTTTGATCCTTAATACGTATGTGCACATATATGTATCTTAGGTTACCTACAATTGATATCCAGATACCTCTATCCTTACCCTATGACATATATAGTGATACATTATAGCAATATGTTTACCTATATATATATATATATATATATATATATATATATATATATATATATACACATTATATATATATATATATATATATATATATATATATATATATATATTTTTTATATATATATATATATAGGGGTGAGCAACGGTTCGGTTTGGTTCAAACCGAACCGGATAAGTAAAAACCGAATAAACCGTAAACCTTAAATTCTAAAACCGAAAACCGAACCATTTTTATAAAAACCGAAAAAACCGAACTGAATTTAAAAGGTTCGGTTTTTGGTCGGTTCGATTTAAATGTAGTTTTCAACTGCCACAATTAGCAACGGTTTGGTCAGTTTAGATGTAGTTTTCAGCAATTACAATTATCAGTTAGCAGAACAAGCATATCCATATACAAGCCCAAAACACAAAATTTAGATACAATTTAAAATAAATTGTTCATCCAGTTTCACAACCAAGGTACAAAAGGTTATTTTTATATTAGGTTCCAATTAATCCAAACAAGATCCACCTATAATGAAATGACAATCCCAATAAAATAATCCATATAACTTATTGAAAGATTAAAACCCATTAGCTTACCAAGAAACAAAAAACAAAATAAACTCCTAAAATAGCTACAAACAACAAAACCAAATAATAATTAAAATTAAATAGCAAATGAATTCAGGGTCAAAAAAAATTAAAAAGGGTAGAGGAATAAGAAGACAGAGAATTGATAAAAGAAAATATGGAAGTGCAAATCAATAGCTAGCTTGCTAATACAAGAAAACAAATGAAATCCAACATGGATGAAAAAAAAGCCCACATGTCCGAGCGTGGTGATGACGGCGGAGTCGGAGATATCCTCGGCAAGGTTGACGTTTAAGGAGTAGATGCCGACCTCGACACAGGCCTTCGTCTTCGTGGAGACGTAGGTCTGGAGTCATTTCGGCTCCTCGTGGACTTCTTTGACGATCTCGTCCCTGATATCTTGGGCGATCGCCTTCCCGCATAGTTGAAGAAGCTCTTGAAGGAGGAGGAAGAAGAGTGGAGGGATCCAGAGGAAACCGAAGAGCCTGTTTCCAAGGGGAGTCGAGTCCTCAGTCTTGGCCTTTGGGAAATGAAGAGCTTAGACTTGACCCTTGGGGAGAGGAAGAGACAATAAAGGCTTGGAGTGGAGAGAGAGAGAGGGGGTTAGTCTTGGGAAGAGGCGGTAGAGATTGTCTTGGGAAGAGTGAGACTTTAAGCGGCGGAATTGAAGTGGAGAAGGGTTAGGTTTAGGGTTTTTAATTTTTTTTATAGAGAGTGAGGAGTTCGGTTTTTGGGTCGGGTCGGCTTCTGAAATTCAGATCCGAAATCCGACTCGATAACCGAATTACTTAAAACATAAAACCGAATGTCGAACTGGTTTATTAAAAACCGAACCGAATTCTAATTTCGGTCCGGTTCGGTTCGGTTTTCGATTAAAAATCGAGTATTGCTCACCCCTATATCAATATACCCTTCTATTTCATTATCTATCTAAATTATCCCAGTATATCCTATACTTACTAATCATACACACATGAACTCACTTATCCTACTCTTGGCATTTGACATCTTGATATTACCCATTATCTAGTTCTAATATCCAATATCTTAGTATCTTGACCAATAACTTATCCTTCCAGATACTTACACAACTAACTCTAATACTAATACTTGATACCAAATAAGATACCTTACTCAAGTCCTAATACTCATTTACCCTTACTCATGATACTTGAGTGTCATAATACCCAAGTATCACACTAGTACCTTATCCCAAACTTTAATACCTTGACACATAATTTATCTATACTTGGCTCACTTGATAACCACCTTGTATCAATACTAACACATACTAACTGTCTTAAGAGTCCATCTTAACTGTAACAAGAAAAACACTTTAGCTGTTGAACAATTTCAAGCTGGATGCAAGTCGAGGATTTAACGAATAATCAAGGATAGAGATCAACAAGGAGTCAAGACATGTGGATGAGATCCTAAGTGTCTAATCCTATTCGCAGGTTCACGACGGCACAGTGACGTAACCGAAGTGATTAACGTAGACCTGCATGGGCCACAAAAAAAATTTGTCACGATTCGCACCCGCTTTTTTGGATACGAAACGTGTCCAAGCCCAGCCTACGCCGCAGTGTCGGCGGTAGTACGTTGTCTAATATACACAAGTCACTGAATCTATAATCACGGGAAAAATCTATATCTCATCCACCGAATAATCAAGACATAACCAAGATCAATGAATAACCATGAAACTGAGCAATAAAGAATATAAACTGAATGTTTCCAAGAATCAATGTCACGTCCGGTGGACACAAATCCACTACCAATAGACGGAAATAGAGAAATACAAGAAATAACTAACTGAGTACCAACTGCTAATCAAGACGACCTCAAATGCAAGCACTGCGATCTGATGCTGACTCAAACTCTCTCGCCTGCTCTTGACTCAAAATTGGCTAAACCTGAAGAGATCATCGGGTCCTCAGAGGACATAGCAAGATACATAATATACATGTCTATCTAATAGTTTTATCATGCACAAGAAAATAAACAAGAAAATAGGAACACGACATATGGCTACGAACTCGAACACGAATACTAGAACGACTACGCATAAATGAACTGCCGGACGAACAATGAACACGAGATCAATGGAAGAACCAAACCCTCATCCCGAGGGTGGACTCACGGGTTTGAACTAAGCACTATCCCTCGTCCCGAGTGTGGACTCTCTGGTAAGCTCACGGCAAAACACCCTCGTCCCGTGTGTGGACTCTCTGGTGCAATTGGTCAACCCTCGTCCCGAGTATGGACTCTCTGTTGCCAATGAACACGACAAACACCATCGTCCCGAGTGTGGACTCTCTGGTGCACTGATCAACCCTCGTTTCGTGTGTGGACTCCCTGGTTGTGTAAAACGATAATCAAGGGTTTAGCAGTTCACTACACGCACTTGTTCTATGACACGACTCTAGCAAGGTACTGGTGAGAAACTCCAAATGTGAACCACAAGACCAACATGAATACGGCTACATATCAATGAAAATAACTCGACATAATATAATACGAAGAGCACATGTCCATAAGCAATCAAACTGGATAATGAAATATAATGCATGTAAATAAAACTGTAGAGGGAGGCAAGGTATACTTGCCTGTAGTCCTTGCACAAACCATAGTCACAATTCGAGGATGAGGGGATGCCGATCTAGGAGCTGTCAACCTATAACACATATCGCACCATGAACCGTGCACGAAAACTATAAATCAATTCTAATGTTCTAGTTCTAAATTCATGGAATAGTGGCTAGTTGGGTTACTAATCTAATAATAATTAATTCTGGAATAATTCACGTAAAAACCTAATTTAACCTAATAATAATTTGAATATAATCTAAACATGCAAGTTTGGCCATCAAAAGTCGTGTTTCCCAATTTTGGAAACCATGGCACGCAAATCGAGACATACCATTGACTATCTAGTCAAATGCTGTGAACTCTAGATTTTGAAAGTGCACCTTGGTAGATTTCAGCGCCACGAGTGTGCTGGAATCAACCGTGCCGCAAAATCACGCATTGGTCAAAAGATATCGCTGTTATAGCTAATCATGACCAAAACGGTGATCAACCGATCAATTCTAAGTTCAACCGAATAACTAAAATACTAGATGAATGAATTAATTTCTGGAAAAATTATATGTCGTAGAGCTCTGTGTTAGCTTTCCGAAACTTCAAGCGGTTCATGATTTCAATTTTCGGTCCTACCGGAATCTCGAAAACACCGAAACGTATCAAGTTCGGACAACCGACACTCTACGAATTTTCCAAAAATTTAGGAATAATATATATGAAAATAATTACATAATCAGAAAGCTTACCTCGATACGAATCCAATGAAAAAACGGCGTGCGAAAAGCACGTCGGAGTTAGCGGGAATCGCTTCAGGAAGTCGGAAATCCTAGATGAGTTCTCCCACAAAAGGCTGTTGGAATTTTATTAGGGTGGGCGAATATAATAATATATATATAGGAGAGAGAGAGGCGGTCACTGTAGCAGTTGGCGCCGACAGGTGGGCCCCAACCTGGGTGGATTTCTGGGTACTTATTTATTTAATTCAGAAAATTATTTAAAAATTATTTTAAGTCCAAATAAATCAAAATAAATTACAAAAAAATCCAGAAAATTCTAGAAAATTCTAGAAAATATTTCTAAGTGTCTACAATATAAATAAAATATTTTAACACAAAAAATTATCGTGTGACCTCGCAGTAAATTCTAAAAACCTATAAAATATAAATTCTATACGTTTTAATTATATAAAAATTCCCAAAAATTCTAAAAAAATCCAAAAAATTGTAGAAAATACAGAAAATATATTTAACCTAATAGAGCCTAAATAAAAATACTGGGTCTCAAAATAGTCACAAATGGCCTCAAAATAAATTGGGAAAGTCATTCATAAATATAAATCTTCATAGAATAAATATTTAAAAATAAATAAAAATGTCTAAAAATCATAATAAAATATAATATAGCTATAGAATGCCTATAGACCCTATCTAGAGATCATGTGACCACAAGATGGTCACAAATCACCTGTGGGCTTAGTCACAACTCCTATGATCATAGAAAATTAAATATAAACTATTCAAAAAAAATATCACTAAATTATAATCGGGATGACAGATGCCACATACTATCCCCCTTAAAAATAATTTTGTCCTCGAAATTTAAATGAAGCCGTGATATATTAGAATGAATAGTTTAGAACAAACTGCTATAAGAGAAATTCGATTGCTCTTAAATCAAAATCTAAGATGGCCTATCTATAAAACTGCGAATTCTACTGGAAATTCTCGCTAGCTGCTCCTTGTGGTGTCGTCGCATCCTCCGTGATAATGGTATAAGCTTGTCCCCCTTGTACGGCTGGTAGTGGTGGTGCAGTCGCGTTCTTCTTTGGGCAATCTCGAGATAGATGCTGGTTGGATCCACAAGTATAGCACAACCTTAACCATCTTCGGCAGTCTTCTTGGACGTGGCCTCTCTTCTTGTAGTACTGGCTGTAGAAGCATGGAATTTCAGAACCAGAAAGTCTATGTGCCAGACTACATATGCCAAAGCTTGGACAAAGTGCTTCACAGCAAAAAGCAACAAATATAGACATTGAAAGAGAACTTTTTATTTCACATATAAAAGTCTATTACATGTCTAAGGAAGATTGTACAAAGGAGAATTTATACAAAGAAAGGATCCTAAGTCTACAGCCAGCAACCACCATGCGCCTCCAGTCAGGCGCAGCAACCACCATGTGCCTCCAGTCAGGCGCAGCAATCACCATACGCCCTCAACCAGGCACATCCCACCAAGCGCACTCAACAGGGCACATCCTTTCAGCAGCTCAGTTATGTGCATCCCCAGTTATGTGCATCCCTTCAGCAGCCCAGTTATGTGCTGCTCTTCCAGCCAGGCTCACCTGATAAATGCTTCGACTAATAAAGCATTTAACACTCTGGCTGGAACCGAGGAAGAGAAGAGCACCGTAAATCTGTAGCCAGGGGAGGCTTCGAAAGAGCCTCCAAAGGCGAAGGAAGACCGTGATCGAAACCACGACTAAAGGAGCAGCTTTCAACACAACCAGAGTGGGCAACGTCCACTTTGAAGGAAGAAAGAGCCTAGCACCGCCATTCCGATCTACGGCTCTTCCAGAATAACAGAAACGAGGCCCGTACATCCCTATCTTTGGATGTAACAAGCACCTTCCGCCTACCTCGGAAGCCCTCGACTCCGTCTTTTGGATGTAACAGTCACCTTCAAGTGCATCAACGAAGACACTGCGTCGCATCTTCACCCTCGGGAGCCTCTCGTCAACAGAAGGCATTCGAGCACACAAGTTCATGTCGGAAAGACGTTAGAGAACGAGAGGCCAACCCTCTCTCCATACCACTATTTATAGGCCGGGCAAATCAAACCCATGCGCCAAGTGGATGGCTCTCCGAATTTCGTGCAATGAATTTGCATTAAATGGATGAACCAGACGCTTCGAATTCAGCCAAGTCAAAACGGCTATTTAAAGCACTCGAAGAACGTAACAGTTGCACCATCAAAGACGTGTCACGAAGCAGATGCGCCGGCCAGACCGTGCATCACACAGATGCGCCCTTCAACATCAAGCGTATCACACAGACGCGCCCTTCAGCACCAAGTACATCACAGGGATGCGCCCCCCATGCGTCTCCATACGCCTAGTGGAACACCAACTGACGCGCCCACTCAGCTGTCCATTGAATGTCACAAACATTAAATGCTGAACTGACAGAGTTGACAGCACGCCTCCCAAAGTCTGAGCAGTCGACAGCTTTTTCAGAAAATGAAGCATCGCCAACGTCAGCATCATTATTACTCCTCTCCGACGGCTACTGCCACGTGGCCACCCAACCAGCTCGCATGCGCCTCCGCGGCCATGTGCCCAAATCTGCATACGCCTCAAAAGCTGTGCGCCTCAGACTTTTCACTGATCCCTAAAGACAGAAGGAAAGTCACTGTTACAACTCTGCATGCGCCTCAAAAGCCATGTGCCCCAGACTTCTCCCTGATCCCAAAAGACAGGAGTAAAGTCACTACTGAAGCTCTGCATGCGCCTCAAAAGCCATGCGCCAAGAATGGTTCATGACTCCTAAAGGTTACGAGCCAAAGTCTCCTCATGCGCCCAATCCTAGGCGCATTCTACCAGATCATTTCCCCATCAAATCCGAGATCTTCGAGCCATGGGTCGATGATGCGTGTCCTTTGACTCAATTCATCCAAGATCTCAGCAACATAAAGATCTTCTTCTCTGCTACGTGCCGGTTCACAACAGCAATATGAAGAAGTCAACCCCCTCGATCAGGGCGCATCGTCCATGCACCTCCATCAGCAATCAATACGTGGCGTCCCCACGTACATGCGTATCCTACATATGTGCACATGAGCAGCCAGCCTACAAAACTATAAATAGAGGGATCATTTCCTTCTTTTAGACACACACACACGGATCAATCTACATGCATACATATCAACCTCTACAGCGAACAGACAGAGACTTCGCACCACCAGAGAGACAGATATAGACACTCAACGTCTTCTTCCTCTCAGCAAGCTCCAGTACCCAGAGCAATCCAGACCTTCAGAAAATCGATAACCGTCGTCAGATCGTCAATGGAGTCAACGCATTACTACTCACTCCATCGGCACAAGGGACCCAGATTAAACAAAAGTGTACTCCTAGGACTACGTCTAAGTCCTATATTGTAATACTGTTCTGTTGTATTGAAATTTATAATCAAGGAATTTTAATAGCAAACAAGCTGGCGACTCTGCTGGGGACCTCTTTCTCCTCCACCGAGAAAGCTGTGTCGCAGTCCGACGACGTGAAGGTGGGCTCCTCCCACAAGATGTTGGTTGTACGCCTCAATCAACAGGCGTATGAGGAGTTCATATCTGAAGGCAGTGCGAGTCCTTCGAAGCGGCTGCCGAAGCCGAAGAAGACCCGCCGAGTCTGGGTGCGCAAGGTCGACGCCTCGGGTACCACCACCGAAGGGGATGCGCCAATCCAGCCTTCCCTTCCTGCTGACGTCCTCAGCAACCAAGATGCGCCTGCTGGTGTAGCGCATCTCTCGGAAAAACGTGCGACTAACCACATTTCCCAGCCATCTCCCTCTCAGGCGAGGAAGATGCGTCGACGGAGCAGGGGCCATGCGTCCCAAACGTGCTATGCCAGCAACAAGCCAGAAGCATGCACTCACAATCATGCGCGCTGCTGATGGTAAGTTGTAAAAGGTCGACTCGAGTGCTGCGGCGCCGAGAACGAGCCGACCTTCAAAGCTCTTGCCTCACTTGGGCACATCTACTGCGTGCACAACCAAGTCGAGCAAGGAAAATCTAGTGGTCTTGAACTCCCGCGCCTCCTCCGGTGGTGCGTTCGAGGTCCATTCAAGTCACTCCAAATGCTGTGGTTCCCCCACTACTGATCGGGATGCCTATTTGGTATTAGATCAGGGGGCGCAGCACTCACTTGACCACCCCGGCGCTTGGCCTTGCCATGCGCTTGAAGGGGGTACGAAGGTGGCACTCTCCTCCAATGATCTGTGCAACATGATTACTCACAAGCGTCGATCAGGAGAGTTAACTGACAAGCACGATGCGCCTCTCACGGGGCATACTTGTGCTGTGGTCACCATCAACTGCTATTGCAAAGTGGCAGTCCCACCAAGGCAGTCGGTGTTCCAGCGGTTGCAATCATCGACACCCATCCGACGTCGCCTCGGAAAGAAGGTGTCAACAGAAGAAGAACTAATGATTGCTTCATGCGACGTGATCTCCAACTCCTCGTCAGTCCGAAAGACGACTGGCAGCCTCTCTTCCTCGTCCAAAAGCCAGCCGAGGAAAACCAAGACAGCTGTCTTATCCTCCGGAGTGTTCGAAGGCACTCGAGCGAGGAAGAAGTTCTTGGAGGAAACTGGGGGTAGTCAGACCCTTGTCGAGCCTCCTTTCGAAGACGAGTGTGTCCAAAGCACACTTGGGGCAGATCCTCGAGGCGAAGTCAGCCTCCTAGAAGCTCCTGAAGACGAGGATATCCTCCAGAACATAGCTGGAGGTAGCCTAGCATCTGCGGACCCGAGTTTCGGTGACGAAGGGGCCCTTCAAGACGGAGTTGAGGATAATCAGGCCCTTACAGATGCGCCTGTGGTGAATGTTCTCCCGAACATAGCCGGGGGTAGCCCAGACGAAGCTTCAGGGGAGGCAACTCCCCTACAAGGAAGTGAGGCCGAGAGTGAGGCCCTAACTCATCCATCCACTCCCGACCGCGTCATGACAGTAAACGTGACCGAGGCTGATGTCGAGTCTGATGCGCCGCCAACAGACCTTGTACAGCGCATAGATACCCTAGAGGGAGGTCTCAAAACCCTCTCTGCCTCCATGCAAACACTGACTCAGGCGGTGTTTGAGATACGGTCAGCTTTGACCAGGACGCCTTCTGCCGGTCCTGACCCAGGGGCCAACGGAGAATCGAGTGTACCCCTTCAACGGGTATCCTCGGACGCAGATCGCCGAGAAGCACCTCGGACGTCGGAGCCCTCAAATGCTCCACATCCGGTGGTGCCATCTTCCCCGACTCCCAGCTCCACAGAAGATGTGGTCGAGATGATCATGGACCTGCGCTAGCGCTTTGAGTCCAAGACGAGACAAGAGGAGCGCCAAAAAATGGGCATCCCCCAGCCTTATCCCCTCGAGTGGAACAAGGTGGTTTATCCTCCAAAGTATAAACCACAAACACTGACGCCGTACGACGGGAAGGACTCTCCTCGTCGCTACCTGACGTATTTCTAGTCTCAGACAGGACATCTTTCGAAGGAGGACGCGCTTCTTACCAGTATATTTGTTGGGGCACTGAAAGGAGTGGCGTACGACTGGTACTGCAGCCTCCCCGACAATTCAATATCTTTCTTCGACGACCTGACGTGCCTCTTTCTCGACCGTTTCTACGACGGCGGGAAGGACATGACAATGGCGTCCCTTATAGAGATACGCCAGAAGGAGAAGGAAACAGTTCGAGTGTTCATCGACCGTTTCCGACAGGCCTGCTTCAGACTGCCCCCGGGCATGCCAGAACATGCGCTTCTCTCCTCCTGCAGCATGAACATGCTTCCTGCAGTCAAGCTCTGGCTCAACTCTACTCCTCCTCCCGACTGGAGCTCCTTGATCATTGAAGCAGAAGCCGCGAAGAAGAAGGCAGCCAACGCTCGTCTTCTGGGAGTCAGTTTCCCTGCCTTCGAGGACAAGGGAAAACGGCCTGCAACCAATAACCCCGCACGAGAGGCAAAAGAAAAGCAGGCATTGACTGTCAATGCCTCAAAAGGTACATCAGCACCTACTCAGAAGCCTCCGCTTGCACCGAGGCCGAAGGAAGTTTATTCGTTCAATGACGAAGACACCCTGCAGCTCTTTGAAATATTGAAGCAGGGTGACAAGATCAAGCTTCCGGACCCTAAGCGTCCCGATGAGGTTGGAAAAGTGGACAACCCGAGGTATTGTCACTACCATCGGTTTGTTGGACACCCAACCAAGGACTGCTACGTCCTCAAGAATTACATCCAGCGCATGATCAATGCGGATGTAATCTCCGTCGACTACGAAGAGAAGACGGTATCGGCCAACGTGGTGTCACTCCAGTTTGGCACCCTGCCGCCGACTACAACATAGGACGGCGTCGTCCCCATCCCTAAGGCGACAATGGAAGTGGTTAACTTACCACCAACCCATGACAACGTGAGTGGACTCATCCCACTCACCACATCTCGAGGAGAGATCCTGTGGGTTCACCCCGATCTCGTCTCCGAGGTGACTCAACCGGAGGTACGCCCTACCTCCAAGACCAAAGGCAGGAAGATCAAGTCTTGCCGTGTGGTCTCTTCTTCAGCGAAAGAGGCACTTCCTGTGCAGACGCGTTCACAACAGAAAGTCCAACCCGACGAAGCTGCCGTCGAGGTGGTGCCTTCTGGCACCGTCCCTGCTGTCCAGGACGAGGGCCCGTCTAAGCCCTCAGCAGCCAATAAACAGAAGCAGATAGAGGCCCGCTTCGATAGGCCTCTACGAAAAGAGAATGCTTTGGGGCTAGCCAAGCCCCACAACTTTGACATACTGGCGCAACTCGCCAGTACTCTGTTGGAACTGGAGATTCCCAGGACCCTTCCTTTGGTGTGCGTATTGATCGATAGAAAGTTAAACATATCTAATGCGTGTTCTAACCCTTCATAGGCGGAAACTAGGGTTCACGAATTATACCTGCGGCGGAAAGGAGACAAGTAATTCCTGTAAATCTCGAGCGGACGACCCCAAGGTCTTCTGCACGTATTCCTTCCTCGAGTTGGACGTCGTGTGGGCGACGATCTCCCAACCTTTTCTTCTCCTTGGCAGCACTCTCTTTTTCTTCTTACGTGAATCACGAATTTAGAGAAAATTTTAGATTTCTGATCAATAATCTGGCGGCCAGAGAATAGAGGATATATATAGGCTACGGCAGGGACCATGAGGAGAAATTAAGGTTAGGCCTCCTAACGGATCTGGATATCCCGTGTTCAGCCCGAACACACAATCCAGGCCCATTAACAATAGCTCGGTCCACTAATGAGCTATTGTTGCACTACCTCCCTAATTCCAAATTATGTTTGTGGGCTCCTTTTATTATATGCTCGTTTGGCTCCCCATGTTAAGATATCGTATGTCCATTGATCAAATTAAGTTACTGACAACTATATTGATTTGACATCTTTTATCCTTAAGTAGTACCGCTCAACTTTATTTGTCATGTCAGATATAATCCACCTGCAGGGTTTACATGACAATCCTTATGAGCTCCTTAAGAGGACATCATCAACCCGATGTATCGGGACATGGATTCTATTTATAATCAACAGCCCATCATACATACAATGTTATTACCCAATTCATAGAGGTTGTTGATCCATAATGAATCTCACTCTTTTATGAGTCAAAGTAATGCACATTGTATATACATGTCCGTTATTATATCCGGATTAAGAGTACAAGCATCCATAATAACAGAGGTGTTTGTTCTCTTATGTAGTCAGTACAAAGAGAACAACCTCAAGTGGTCCTGTTCAATACACACAAAGTGTACTAGTGTAAACCTATAGTCAAGATAGACTAATACCAGATTACACTACAACCTTTCCAATAGATTGTCCAAGTCCATCTAGGTTGTGAACTATTTATATACTCCATAGGAAACTGATAATATGATCTTCTGTGTGACACCACACACCATATTATCTACAATATAGAATATCAGACATTTGCATTAACACTTGCAACAAATACAATATGCAAACATTTGCCCATATGATTCTGATTCAAAATTTAAGGAAATAAGGTTACTACAAAAGTGATGCTTTTAGTATATAACCCTAACAATCTCCCACTTATACTCAAAGCATTGCTTTTCAGTATACTGTTACAAATCTCCCACTTATACTTAAAGCCATGCTGCTACACATCTGACTCCCATTCCCTGAACATGACTGTCAAAAGCCTTAGCTGGTAAGCTCTTTGTAAAGGGATCAGCTAGGTTGTCGGCTGATGCTATCTTGATCACAGCTACTTTTCCTTTCTTTACAAAATCTCGTATCAGGTGGTACTTGCGCTCAATGTGTTTGCCTGTCTTATGGGCTCGTGGTTCCTTCAAGTTTGCAACTGCACCACTATTATCACAATAAAGTGTAATAGACTTAGGCAAACTAGGTACCACATCCAAGTCCAACAGAAAGTTTTTGAGCCAAACCGCTTCTTTGGCTGCCTCAGAGGCTGCCACATACTCGGCTTTCATGGTGGAATCAGCAATACATTTTTGCTTGATACTCCTCCACACAATGGCTCCACCTCCCAAAGTAAACACATAACCTGAGGTAGATTTCCTGGAATCCCTATCTGACTGAAAATCTGAGTCTGTATACCCCAAGGGAACTAAACTATTTGCCTGGTAAACTAGCATATACTCTTTAGTCCTTTTCAGGTACTTCAAAATATGCTTTACGGCAGTCCAGTACTCTTGTCCTGGGTTAGACTGATATCTGCTGACCATGCCTACGGCAAAGCAGATGTCTGGTCTCGTACATAGTATTGCATACATTAAGCTTCCTACTGCTGAAGCATAAGGAACTGCCTTCATGTTCTCTATCTCTTTAGGTGTGCTCGGACACTGCTCCTTTGATAGAGCAATTCCATGTCTAAAAGGTAAGAAACCTTTCTTAGAATTTTGCATACTAAAACGAGTTAGTACAGTATCGATATAGGAAGCTTGGGATAAGCCCAACATCCTTTTCTTGCGATCTCGTAGAACTTTGATCCCAAGGATGTGACCTACTTCTCCCAAGTCCTTCATATCAAACTGTTTGGATAACCATACCCTTACATCAGATAATACCTTCACATTGTTTCCAATGAGCAAGATGTCATCCACATAAAGTACTAGGAACACCACCACGTTTCCGTCACACTTTTTGTATACACATGATTCATTCCGACATTGATCAAATCTATAGGATTTTATCACCTGATCAAAACAGATGTTCCAAGATCTGGAAGCTTGCTTAAGTCCATAAATGGACTTTTTTAGCTTACAAATAAGATGCTCCTGACCTTTTCAATGAACCCGTCTGGCTGCTTCATATAGATGTCTTCCTCAAGACTTCCATTAAGGAAAGCTGTCTTGACATCCATTTGCCAAATCTCATAATCGAGATGAGCTGCAATAGATAAAAGAATCCGAATAGACTTAAGCATGGCTACAGGAGAAAAGGTTTCCTCATAATCGATACCCTCTCTTTGAGTAAAACCTTTTGCTACAAGCCGAGCTTTAAAGGTTTTAACCTTACCGTCTGATCCTCTTTTTCTCTTATAGACCCACTTGCATACAATGGCTTTTACACCAACGGGTGGTTCTACAAGCTCCCAAACCTGATTAGAATCCATAGATTCTATTTCAGATATCATTGCTTTTTGCCAAGACTCTGCATCTTTATCTTGGAGTGCTTCATTGTAGGTACAGGGATCATAATCCTGTTCCTCAGGGACGAAGTCTGACGACTCTAGCAAGAACATATATCTATCAGGTTGTATCACAACCCTCCCACTACGACGAGGCACTATCGGTTGTGGTGTAACATTTGTGACACGTTGTGCAGTTATTTGTGGTTCATCCTCTTGTACTGTTGGTACTGAAGTACTTGGTGTCTCATGTCTTAGTTCTTCTAGAACAACTCTACTTGTGGGTTTATGGTTCATCACATAGTCTTCCTCTAAGAATTGGGCATTGGTGCTAACAATGACCTTCTGATCCTTAGGACTATAAAATAAACCTCCTTTCGTTCCTCTTGGATAGCCTACAAACAAGCGTACTTCTGTACGAGATTCCAACTTATCTGCTTCCCCATTCAGCACATGTGCTGGACTACCCCAAATGCGAACATGTTTCAGACTAGGCTTACGCCCAATCCACAGCTCTGTGGGAGTAAGAGGTACTGACTTAGAAGGAACCAAGTTCAAAATATAAGCTGTAGTTTCTAAGGCATATCCCCAAAACGAATCTGGCAAATCCGAATAACTCATCATTGATCTAACCATCTCCATAAGAGTTCTATTCCTTCTTTCGGCTACACCATTCTGTTGGGGCGTTCCAGGTGCAGTCAATTGGGATGCAATCCCAGCCTCTGATAAATAATCCCTAAACTCTCCAAAGAGGTACTCGCCACCACGATCTGATCGTAATGACTTGATACATTTTCCATGACGTTTCTCCGTTTCAGCCTTGTACTATTTGAATTTCTCAAAGCACTCAGACTTACGGCGCATCAAATAAATGTATCCATACCTTGAATAATCGTCAATAAATGTGACAAAATATTCAAAGCCACCTCTAGCTTGGATAGTCATGGGTCCACACAAATCAGAATGAACCAATTCTAACACATCTTTGGCCCTATACCCCTTTGCCGTAAAAGGCCTTTTGGTCATTTTACCTTCCAAGCAGGATTCACAGACTGGTAGTGCCTCCACTTTCAATGAACTCAAAGGTCCATCTTCAACCAGTCTTTGAATCCTTCTTAGGTTAATATGCCCCAATCGTAAGTGCCAAAGATATGTTTGGTTCATACAAGAAGGTTCTTTTCTCTTATTTAAGTTAGATGACATATTATTCATTTCCATAAGTTGCATTGCGGGCGAAATAGGATTAATGACATACAAATTATCATCCAATGCACCAGAACAGATAAAATGTTTATTCTTTCTAATAACAATATTGTCATTAAAATAAACTGAATATCCATCCTTAACTAACATAGAAACAGAAACTAAATTCCTTCTAAGTGAAGGTACATAAAGACAATCTCTCAATGTCAAAGACTTATTTCTACCAAAAAATAAAGTAACATCTCCTAATGCAACGACCGATACTTTTATAGCATCACCCATGAACAAGCATATCTCTCCATCACTGAGCCGTCTGGTTTCCTGGAACCCCTGTAATGTATTACAGACATGATTAGTGGCTCCTGTATCTACACACCAGGTGCCGGTAGATAACACTGCTAAACATGTTTTAACTACTAGTAAATGAGATATACCTTCTTTGTTCCCTTGTTTGAGAAGTGGACAATCAGTCTTCCAATGTCCTGACCCTTTGCACTTGAAACATTTGCCTTTCGACTTTTTCACCGTGCCTTGAGGTCCCATGCCCTTCTTTGCTGAGTTTGCCTATTTCTGAATGTTATTCTTCTTCTTACCGCCTTTTGGCTTAGAAGTAGAAGCCTTTTCAGAAACTAAAACATGACCACTCTGCCTAAAGAGAGATTCAGCATCCTGTAGCTCTTTTACAAGTTCTGCCAAACTATACAACCTTTTGTTCATGTTGTAATTAAGGCAGAAATTGTCAAAACTTTTAGGCAGAGTCCCGAGAATGATATCGACCTGGGTTTCCCTATTGATTTCAGCTCCAAGGATCTCCATCTTATTCAGATGACGCATCATCTTGAGAACATGATCCCTTACTGGTGTGCCCTCAGCCATTTTTGTATTCATCAAACATTTCATAGCAAACTGCCTACCTGCTCTACTCTGATGTTCGAAGAGTTCCTTGAGGTTATACATCATGTCATAAGCTGTGGCCATGGACTGATGCTGATGTTGCAGTACATTTGACATAGATGCCAGAATGTAATACCGCGCCATCTCATCTGCCTTTTTCCACTTCTTATAAGCCTCTTTGACCTCTTCATCAGAGTTAGCATCAGGCTTAGGTGGGCATTCCTCAACAAGTACATATTTGTACTCCTCAGCAGTCAGAACAATGTCCAAATTACGTTTCCAGTCAATATAAATAGGTCCAGTAAGTTTGTTTTCTTTAAGAATCACCATAAGTGGACTGAAAGAACCCATTTTTGAAATCCTGAGAATCACATAAATAAAATTATGTAGGGCAAAAAAAACTTTTTGAATTAACTAAATATTGATTCCCTCAAAACAATAATAAGAAATTCACCAACACCTTGAACACCATAAATTTAGCATGCCACGATAGTGTGGACGTATACAAATTCAACTTTGTTCAAGTAGATTTTTCTTATTAATTTTACTATCATGTCAATCTAACTTTATGACAAATAAAATTAATATGCTGGTCTTGCTCTGGTCATACAAATAATAGCAGTGACTCCGATGGGGAGGATACCATTATTTGTATCTAAGTGTATACCATTACTTAATACTAAGTCCATTACCTTGTAATGAGTTCCTTCAGATGGAGAAGTGAACACATACTAGGTAACTTTCTACAATTATCCCTAAGGAAGTTTGTACTGGTGATCCATAATTATACTCATCCGATGTGGAGGAAAGCACTAAAGCCAACACGCAAGTATAATTACATCACCTGCAAACTAGTAATGGAGACCATAAGATTTATACTAAATAAAAATCCTCTCCCACTTAGTTATTTAACAATGAGGGTTTTTTTACTAGTTGATATTATGTCCATGTTATCCATTATTAATGTAGGCTTGGTTTTTAAAAAAAAAACAACCACACAATAATAAACATGCATAATTAGAAAAAGCAAAATGACAAAAATAAGAGAAAATATCCAACTATTATGGTCATCTTTGCTGCTCCGTCCTCAACTATCCGAATCCAAAATCTGGCGCTGCGCAGATCTATACGGGGTTCGACCTGCCCGGTCAGGTCACGGGGTTCGGGGCAGCGCCCCATTTTTTTTAGGTTTTGACTGTCGATTCCTTCATCGAAAATCATCTGTCTGCCTTTGGATTGCTCAAAACCAGCATCTCGTCCGGCGTCAGAAACAGCCACCATCGCCATCATGATTGATCAAAAATAATTAAAATTACATCAATCCTATCCCTCCCGAAGGAGTTCACACATAATCTAGATTGAAAAATTAAATTAATAAACACGATCAACCCTCGTGATTTTAATTACATCCACAGCAACAACAACATCCATGACATATCCGTGGTTTAAACAACACAATAAAAAAAATATGCATTGGACCATAATAGTTGGATCTAAGATGCCTGCAAAACTGAGTTAGAACAGATCTACATCTACCGACTATTACATAGCGCAAGTTTTATTGGACAACATGGACGTATCAATCAATACGTAGATCCAAAGTGGCTCTGATACCAATTGTTGGAACTGAGGATTCCCAGGACCCTTCCTTTGGTGTGCGTATTTGTAAGACCCAGTTTTCTGAAATTAGGGTATTTTTGAAAATTTATTATTTTTATTATTTATTAATGGTGATTTAGTCATGTTATGAATTTTGGTGATTTTTAGTTAGGTTAAAATTATTTTCTAAGTCATGGCTTATGACTTTGTGATTTACTAATAAAACCCTAGTGTAACCTTAGAGTTACTTGTCCTAGAGACTAACCATGATCATGTGAGCCTAGCCATAGGTTTAGAACATCAAATTAGGGCTTTTTAGCCTAAAGGGTATTTTGGTAATTTTCTAGGATTTAATTGGAATTAAGTGGGATTAGTGAGATTTTACTATTCATGGACTCTTGATTAGTGACTTGAGAGTCCCTAACTTAGATTACCCTAATCTATAGGTTAATCCCTAACCTAGAATGACTAGAGGGTGATATTTTCATTTAGTCAAAGAATGAAAATATCTAAACTACCTTTAATAGATATTATGCTTGATTTGTGCAAAAGATCTATTCTTTGGCACCAAAGTCATTCTCTTAGCCTAGAAGTCTTGAACCCCCCCTGACCATTGTGTGGCCGGCCATGACACCCCCTTGCCACCCCCTTCCTATATAAACACTTAGATCTCAAAACCAAGTTCATGTGAAATCAAAACCTAGAAGAAAACCTAGAAAACTACCCCACTCATTTAGCCATAACTTCTTCATTTCACAAGATTTGGACCTCTAGTTTTCTCCATTGGGTCACCTACAATCTAAGGGAGCCTAGGGAAGTGTGATACTCAAGTTTCATCAAGCAAGGACAAGTTGAGGTTAGAGGATACACACCCTCAATTAGTGAAATTCAAGACTTTGTGCACCAAGAGGTAATTATTCCTAAACCTTGTTAATATAGTGTTTTTCTTCACAATTGCATGCATCTAGGTAAACCCTAGCTCTGTTTTTAGGTTTGGTAAATTTTAGGGTTTGTTTGGTGTCGTATCGGACACGTATCCTATTTGTTAAATCATTGAATTTTAGTGTAAATTGCTCACTGTCATAGTATAAAATACACACTGTTTTCCAAATGTTTTTGAACCAAATTCTAGCCTAGACCTAGCTAACCCTAACCCCTACTCACTGAGCACAAGTTGGCCTTGTGTCGTGTCCAAAACTGGACACAAAGCCCTCGGGACACACTGCACAGTACACAGGGAAAATGCCCTGCTACCACTGTGTCAGTTCTCACTGGACACGTCACTTGGACACGTCAAACTTGACACACGACACGGGGCAATGACTGACAGGTCATCGCCAAAGTTTGGGATGACCTCGTGTCGTGTCGGACACGAAATCGACTCATGAAGGGTCGTTCAGTGCACAGTGTACACACACAGACACTCGACTTTGAGCGTGTCGTGTCCACTGTACACGACACGTGGACACTTCGTAGTATCATGGACACGAAGCCTATCCATAGGCGAACACATTGGACACAACCACGTGGTGTCACGTGTCCCGTGTCGCGAACACGAGACACGCGAAAACACTGACACACAGTCTGAACACGTATTTTAGGGCTTCTGATACGTGTGTCGTGTCCACTCTACACGAGACGTGGACGCGTATCAGGCACATGGACACGTAGCCTAGACCTAGGCGCACCTTTGGGTACGAGCACGAGGCCTGTGTCGCCTTGTGTCGTGTCCTAGACCATTTTTGGTTTTACACTGATACGCACTGTATCAGTGTACATCCTTTTACCCGATCGACTTTGAAACCTTGTGGACACGCCGTGTCGTGTCGTGACACCGTGTCAGGCTACTAGGGACCTAGTCTAACCTAGGGGCTACAGTTACCAACCAATATTGGGCCATTTTAGTTTGATTTAGGTGGTGTTTGGTTTAACCTAAGATCTAGGTTTACTGTCCAATATTCCAGTTTTGGGATTTATTCCCAGTTTCCTAAAAATGAATTTTGATTGTATTTTAATGATGATTTTTGCATATAATGCTATGTTATTATTAGGTTAACATGTTGTATAAATGTTAGTGTGTGTGTGGGTGAAATTTGGGGAGAAATGGTGGTGTGTGTGTGTAGTTATATATATATACATATGTATGTATATATGTATCCTGTGTGTGTGTGTGTTTGGGCCAGGTTTGGTTCCAGAATTTCTGGAAACCATGACCCTCCCCCTTCTCAGTCCAGACCCCTCTCTCACTGTCTCACTCTCTCTCTCTCATTCAGTCTCTCCCTCTTTCCCTTTGTCTCTCTATATATATATAGTATATATATGGGTTTATATATATATAGGTATATATATATATATATATATATATATATATATATATATATTGATATATGTATATTTGTATTAGTTTTCCTATAGTGATGTTATATAAATATGTGTATGTGAGTTGTATAGTATATAGAAATCCTATTTTGGTATATGGGTAGATAGAGTATATATATATAGATATATATATATATATGTATAACTTCTAGTATAGGTTTATATGAAAACCTATAAGATGGCCTATGGCCAAGAGTATCTAGCCTATGGCATAAGGGCTAACCCTAAATTGACCTAATTGACCTAGAATGGACTTAGATGGACTCTAAATGACTTGGTGACTAAGGTTTGACTAAACCCTAGACTGTAAACTAGTTGGTTAGGGTTTTGACCTATATAAGGGTATTATTGTAACTTGAGTTATATGGGTAGTCCCATGTAGATGAAGATATGTATGGGGTTAAGTGAGATAATAGGAGTTGAGTCTTGATTTGAGTTAGAGTATGGATTAGCTTGATTATAGGATTAGGGTTGGTATTGTACTATATGTATTTATGTGTGGTATACTTTGTATAGGTAATTGTAGTATAGTATCTTAGGTATCCTAAGACAGGTTAGCCTATGTTTGGTTTTGAGTTAGCCTTATAGGGTTTGACTGGATATTGACCATTAGTCAAGATTAACCTAATTACCTGACTGACTAGTCTTTGTTTGACCAATACCTTAGTTGGTCTAAGTTTGACTTAGACTTGACCCAGATTGATCATGTTGACTAGTATTTGACTAGTTTGATTAGAGTGTTGACCAGGAGTTGACTTTAACCTAGATTAGACTTGTTTGACCTTGTTTGACTCTATTTGACTTAGTTTGATTCCCTGTGACCTAATATGATTTGATTTGACTTAGATTGACTGTAGAGTTGACCAAGTTTGACTTTGACCTAGATTGGCTTAGAATTCATATAGATTGCATTGTAGATTTCATTTACCTTCATTTTGGATATGTCATAACTGTATTGCTCTATTTTAGGACATTGTGACCCTGGTACAGACATCTGATATTACACTACTCTTTTCAGAGTAACAGGCGAGTACATTTTCTGATAATTCTCTCATTTATTTGTCGATTACTCTATTTCAGTTCTAGTTAGTTCTATATGATTCTCTGTATCAACACGTATGGATATTTCTGGATTCATGTATGCGACACATACCTTACTTACTGATCTCTATTACTGGAATCACTGGAATCATTCTGGAATCATTTCTGGAATCATCATTTGGCCGGACTCATCTCGATTTTTGTGTCTTGTACTGGATTCACTTGCTGGGCGGGGAAATATTGAGTAAGACATGTAGACATACCCCAATCCGGAATCTCCTACTGGAATCTACTGGAAGCATAGCCATCTCTTGCCTGATCAGTGAGAGATGTGCCTGATACCTACAGCCGTTTACATGTCGACCTCGGTATTTTAAAACACACTGTTAGATCATAGTTGGACTCACCCTGGTTTCATTGATCACTGTTGGACTCATCTTGTACTGGAAATTATCTGGTATCAGATTATATGGACTGGACTCACACTGGGATTATATTAGACTTATATCGTACTGTCTGGACTCACACATGATATTCTAGTTCAGTTAGCTTTTATTACAGTCTTCATTGCCATGATTCTTCTCTTGTTTTAGTTACCTTTCTTTTCTTGTATCTTACCGTTTCTCTATGCCATCATTACCTGCATAGAACTGCCATGTTCATCAATAAAACTGTCTATAACTGCTTTATAGTTCTTTGTCATTTACTTGGGTTTTTCTTGAAGAGTTGTGCTCGTTCCCGTCCTGATTGGACCTGTTGAAAATATTACAGATGATAATCCTGAGGACACATGCCCTGCTTACCATGGACCTGGCGAGGGATTAGCTACCTTTGGTTCTGACTCTCAGGAGTGATTCAGGAGATTAGCTAATACACTACTTTAGCTTTCATGTTTTGGCTTGTTGTTTTAAAGTTAAGATATTGAGTCTGTATTAAGTTGGTTTGAGATATTGGTATATTATTTTAGCAGTTAGTTGTTGTTGTCTTTAATTCCTTAGGTATAACTTCTGTGTTATCTTTTCGTGCTTAGACTGTGTTTGAGTAGATCATACCATTTACTTGCCCTCCATTCGGAGCTGATATCAGGACAAGTATTTTTTTTATATTCACTGCATGAGATTAGTTAGCAACCTAGAACAGCTTACTACCGCCGACACTGCGACGTAGGCTGGACGTAACCACTTCTCGTGCCCCTATACTGGGTGCGGGTCGTGACAGTATTGATCGATAGAAAGTTAAACATATCTAATGCGTGTTCTAACCCTTCATAGGCGGAAACTAGGGTTCACGAATTATACCTGCGGCGGAAAGGAGACAAGTAATTCCTGTAAATCTCGAGCGGACGACCCCAAGGTCTTCTGCACGTATTCCTTCCTCGAGTTGGACGTCGTGTGGGCGACGATCTCCCAACATTTTCTTCTCCTTGGCAGCACTCTCTTTCTCTCCTTACGTGAATCACGAATTTAGAGAAAATTTTAGATTTCTGATCAGTAATCTGGCGGCCAGAGAATAGAGGATATATATAGGCTATGACAGGGACCATGAGGAGAAATTAGGGTTATGCCTCCTAACGGATCTGGATATCCCGTGTTCAGCTCGAACACACAATCCAGGCCCATTAACAATAGCTCGGTCCACTAATGAGTTATTGTTGCACTACCTCCCTAATCCCAAATTATGTTTGTGGGCTCCTTTTATTATATGCTCGTTTGGCTCCCCATGTTAAGATATCGTATGTCCATCGATCAAATTAAGTTACTGACAACTATATTGATTCGACATCTTTTATCCTTAAGTAGTACCGCTCAACTTTATTTGTCATGTCGGATATAATCCACCTGCAGGGTTTATATGACAATCTTTATGAGCTCCTTAAGAGGACATCATCAACCCGATGTATCGGGACATGGATTCCATTTATAATCAACAGCCCATCATACATACAATGTTATTACCCAATTCATAGAGGTTGTTGATCCATAATGAATCTCACTCTTTTATGAGTCAAAGTAATGCATATTGCATATACATGTCCGTTATTATATTCGAATTAAGAGTACAAGCATCCATAATAACAGAGGTGTTTGTTCTCTTATGTAGTCAGTACAAAGAGAACAACCTCAAGTGGTCCTGTTCAATACACACAAAGTGTACTAGTGTAAACCTATAGTCAAGATAGACTAATACCAGATTACACTACAACCTTTCCAATAGATTGTCCAAGTTCATCTAGGTTGTGAACTATTTATATACTCCATAGGAAACTGATAATATGATCTTCTGTGTGACACCACACACCATATTATCTACAATATAGAATATCAGACATTTGTATTAACACTTGCAACAAATACAATATGCAAACATTTGCCCATATGATTCTCATTCAAAATTTAAGAAAATAAGGTTACTACAAAAGTGATACTTTTAGTATATAACCCTAACATACTCCTGCCCTCCTATCTCTGTTCGAGCTCCTCCGTCTTTCCAAAGACTCCCGAGAAGCTCTCTGCGAAGCTCTGAAGGATGCTGAATCCTTTCTCAGTCAGGTCAAGCAGCCGGAAGATCTCTCGATTGTGTGCCAGCACTGTCACTGTACGGAAGAGGTTATCCCCAATATAACCTTCACCCAACAGGACATGTTGCTCAAACACAATCGACACAACAGGCTGCTGTATTACACAGGGTACATCGGCTCAGTCAAGGTGAAGCGGATTCAGATCGATCCGGGGTCTTCCCTCAGCATCATCCCGAAGACGCTGCTCTCAACACTGGAGATCCCAATGTTCCGACTGGCGCCCTCCAACATGACAATCAGTAATTTCAACGCCAGTAAAAGTGAACCACTGGGCAAAATACGACTAAAGTGTCACATCGGTAACCTCAGAACCGAGGTCACTTGTTATGTCGTGGATGCTGAAGTCAACTACAACATTCTGTTGGGTCACCCATGGCTGCATGAGTACATAGTGGTGCCATCCACGCTCCACCAATGTATGAAGTACGTGTCCACCAACGGCGTCATCCGTACGGAGTTTGCGGATATCGACCCCTTTAAAGGGATTGAAACCTACTTCACCGACTCTGACTTGTACAAGTCACCTGACGAGGAGGAAGCCAATGATGCTGATGACGAAGCAGAAACGGCAGCAGAGCCGGACATGGAGCCTGAGGTCACTCCCGACGCTCCTTTGAAGATCCGACTCAAAGGCAAACCGCCTCAGAAGTTGTCCCCCATGAGCATTAAGCTATCCGGGAAAGCACCAGCTGCTCTTGAAGCCCCCTGAAGATACGGCTCAAGGGAAAGCCCCCTCAGACATCGGCTCCCCTTGTGGCAAAACTACAGGGGAAGGCGCCAGTCACTGGAGGCACAGCAGAGGCACCTCTGAAGGTGCGTCTTAAGGGCAAGCCGCCGCCATCCCAGCCGCCGGAGAAGGCTCATGCAGTCCTCTCGGACTCCCAGGTCAACGCTGTGGTGGACCCTCCCGACCCTACTACAGTGCTTACAGATGAAGAGCTGAAGGAATATATCTCGGCCGATGTAGATGCCCCATCTCTTGACAATGTAATCCCACGGGATAAAATCTCGCATTTCATCAATAATAGAGTATCTTTTAAATATTCTAGTCTTCCACATTGGAATGCCATGTATACATTAGATAACGCTCTACGGTCGTTGCAAACACAAATAACGACCGTCCATCATGTAAATCGAGTAGTTCCGTCCCAAGGGGTTTGTTACATAGTCCTACCACGGAGTTGAGACGAAGAATCTATCATCTTCGGCAAGGTCGAGCGTCATCAGGACCTCCCGCCACTCGAGCCAGAACCAGATGCTGGCAGAATGCAACTCTATCGGTATACGGACAAGGCAAAGTACCTCATCCAAAAGATGGGTTATGACCTAAAAAGCGAGGCCTGAACTACGACAAAGGTCGACGTCTCCCTCTCCGGCTTCCAAGACCTAAAGGAAAGCCGCATGACTACTACAACAAAACTCGACGGGGGGTAGGCTATGTCACGCCACCGTCAACTCCAGAGAGTTCAGACGCAGAGGAAGTTAGAAATTCTCACTCATCTGAAGCGTCAACGTGGGATTCCGATACCAGTATCGGATCTTTCTTCAAGAGAGTGCTGTCAGCCGACATGACATCTGCACAATCTCAAGAAGAAGAAGGCGAAGACCAAGCGACGAAATTCTTCAAAGAAGAACCCTGGGCTCAATGCCTGGGACAACAATGGGAGTCTCGTTTTGAATTACGTGAACCTCCCACCGAATATGAAGTCGAGCAGATCGACCTTGGGGATGGATCTTCTTCCAAACCCATCTTCGTCAGCAAAAGCCTCAAAGGAGAAGACCGAGAATCTTTAATCCAGCTGGCTAAAGAATATATCAACGTCTTCGCCTGGAGCTACGAAGATATGCCGGGACTTGATCCCCAGATTGTGATGCATAGGTTGAACATCTTGCCTGATGCCAAGCCTATCAAGCAACAACGGCGGCGCTTCCGTCCGGACATCATGAACGCCATCGATCAGGAGGTGGACAAACTCTTGACTAGCGGCTTCATCCGTGAAGAGCAACACCCAGATTGGGTAGCCAACGTCGTCCCCGTCACCAAGAAGAATGAGAAGATATGAGTCTGTATCGACTTCAGAGACCTCAACTCTGCTTGCCCGAAGGACGAATTCCCGCTTCCAATCACCAACGTGATGATCGACAACACGTGTGGCTTCGAGCGCATGTCTTTCATGGACGGATATTCGGGCTACAACCAGATCAAGATGTTTCCTGATGACGCAAAACATACGTCATTCAGGACTCCAAAGGGCATTTTCTGCTATACAGTGATGCCCTTCGGCTTGAAGAATGCTGGTGCGACATACCAACGTGCTATGAGCACCATTTTCCGTCAGCACCTTCGCAAGACAGTCGAATGCTATGTCGACGACATCGCAGTCAAGAGCTGTCTTAAAGAAGATTACCTGCAAGACCTCAAGATAGTCTTCGACCTCATGCGGGCGCATCAACTCAAGATGAACCCCGCTAAATCCTTCCTTGGGGTTTCGAGCAGAAAGTTCTTGGGCTTCATCATTACGGCGAAAGGCATTTATGTCGATCCCGAGAAGACCAAAGCAATTATTGATATGGACCCTCCGAAGAATCTTCGAGAACTTCGAGGCCTACAGGGACGTCTGGCGTACATCCGGAGGTTCATAGCAAACCTTTTCGGCAAATGTCAACCCTTCATCTAGCTCATGAAGAAGGGAGTCTCTTACGTTTGGACAGAGGAATGCCAAAAGGCTTTCGATGACATCAAAGCCTACCTGACGAGCCCTCCAGTTCTGGTGGCACCCGTCGCTGGCAAACCATTTCTGCTCTACGTCCGTGCCATGGATCATTCCCTCGGTGCCCTGCTAGCTCAGAACAGCGACACAGGCTATGAGCAAGCGATCTACTACCTCAGCCGAACTCTGATCGGGGCCGAACACTGGTACAACCCCGTTGAAATGGAGTGCTTGGCTCTGGTATTTGCCATCCAAAAGACTCGTCATTATGTCTCGGGCCAGGCAATTTACGTCATTTCCCGAGTCAATCCGCTCAGGGTCCTCATGACGAAGCCAGGATCACTGAACTCCCGGCTAGTCACATGGGCGATCTTGCTAACGCCATACAACATGGTGTTCATTCCGCAAAAGGCTGTTAAGGGTCAAGCTCTAGCCGACTTCTTAGCTGCACACCCCATCCGGGAGTCCTCAAGACTCTATGAAGACATCCCGGATGAGGTCCAAGAATCAAACGTCACCGAAGAAGGCTTTGTCTGGCGGATGTTTTTCGATGGCGCTTCAAGAACAGGCCCCAAAAGCCAAATCATCGCAGGAGTGGGGGTGGTACTAGTCTCCCCCGATCAGCTGGTCATCCAGCGTGCTTATTCCCTTTTGAAGCCGTGCTCCAACAACGTGGTCGAGTACAACACGCTCATTATGGGACTCCAGCTAGCACAGCAGCTGGGGGTAAAACATCTGGAAGCCTACGGCGACTCAAAGCTCGTCGTAAATCAAATCAGAGGGCAATACGAGGTTCGCCCTGAAGATCTGATCCCCTATCATGAAGTTGCATTGAACATCATTTCAACCTTCACTGGGTTCTTCATCGAACACGTACCTCGTCTACAAAATCTAGAGGCCGATGCTCTGGCTGGCCTCGCAGCCTCTCTGGCGGCACCCCTCGGAACTCAACACTACGTCACAGTAGTGGGTCAAGACTTGGTCTGCCTTAAAAACAACCTGCGCTCACAAGTGGCTCACGCCATGTCAGCAGGCGCCGGTATTAACGTCCGGGACTGGAGATTCCAGTTCATCGACTTCGCTGTCTACGAAATTCTCTCAGAGGACCCGAAAGAAGCTGTCCCGGTCAGGAGACGCTCTCTTCGATTCTACTACGATACGGCTACTAAAATGCTGTACCGACGCTCCTACGATGGACTTCTCCTTCGATGTTTGTCTAACAAAGAAGCAGCTGAAGCCCTTCAAGAAGCTCATGATGGAACCTGCGGGGCCCATCAGCCTGGTCCCAAGTTGCAAGATCGACTGCGATGCATGGGCTATTACTGGCCAACCATGGCCGCCGACGCTATTGAATATGCTAAGAAATGCCATGCGTGCCAGCTTCACGCAGACTTCATTCATACACCGTCCGAACCACTACATCCTACAGTCGCCTCCTGGCCCTTCGAAGCTTGGAGAATGGATATTGTGGGACCGATCACCCCTCCTTCATCGAGAGGACACCGCTTCATCCTAGCAATCACCGACTACTTCTCCAAATGGGCAGAAGCAGTTCCCCTGGCAGAAGTAAAAAGCTCCAAGGTGATCAGCTTCATCAAGCACCACGTCATCTACCGTTTCGGAGTACCCCGGAGGATCATCCACGATAATGGTCCTCAGTTCATCAGCCATGTTTTCAGCAGATTCTGTGACAAGAATCGCATTCAAAACGTGGTATCAACCGCCTACAATCCGGCATCAAGCGGATTGGCCGAGGCATTCAACAAAACTATCGTCAGGCTACTCAAAAAGGACGTGTCATCTAACAAACGTGACTGGGATGAAAAGTTCGGCGAATGCCTTTGGGCCTACCGCACAACGGTACGGACCCCGACAGGCAATACACCATTCTCTTTGGTCTACGGGAGCGAAGCGGTACTGCCTCTCGAGATTCAGATACCCTCGCTCCGCATAGCAATCACAAACCAACTCACAGAAGAAGACAATCAACGTCATCGTCTGTGGGAACTGGAGGCACTTGACGAAAATCGTCTCCTAGCTCAACAACGCATCAAACTCTACCAAGCCCGTATATTACAGGCTTTCAACAAGAAGGTCAAGCAGAGGACTTTCCAAGTTGACGACCTGGTTCTGGCAGTCAGGAGGCCGATGGTGTTGACTCACAAAACACCAGGAAAGTTCGAGCCCAAATGGGAAGGACCTTCCATCATTGAGACGGTATACTCAAACGGTTCTTACCGTCTCGCCAAACCCAATGTGGACTTGTTCATGATGCCCATCAACGGTAAGTTCCTAAAGAAGTACTACTCTTGACATCTTTTCAGACATGTACTTCCATTCCACAAAATTATACGCTTCCGGAACCCAGTTGTTCCGTAGCATCCTCCAGTAGAAGGACAACCACGTCCACATCACCTCTGAGTTGTCCCCCTACACCCTACAAGCCGGAATCTTATACCCCGTAAGACTACGCTATCCTTCATGTTTACCACGTCCACATTACCTCTGAGTAAACATCCAGTACAGACAACCCCCGCGTTGCCGTACATCGATCGCAGAACTTCCACGTCCACATTACCTCTGAGTAGTTCCGCACATCTCCCAGAATCATTCCTACCACGTTTATAACACCTATGAGTAAGAAGATTCTATCATTTGAACACCATATTTGCCACGTCCACATTACCTCTGAGCAAATACATTGGGTCCTTCAAACTTATTATCTGTATCTGAAACCAAGGGACGCAAAAGATAATAGGTCCACACAAATCATCAAAGTTCATGACAAGCAAAAATGAACACATCGCAGAAAATGGTGTACTTCTTTATTATTTCTAAAAAAAGAGAGAGTAAAGGATTACACTTTCCCCAGCAAGAGTTGCAAAAATACAAAAGAACAGAGATTATAAGTCCTAAATATCCCTAGGGTTGGCGGAAAGCTTTGCAATTCGGCGTTTCAAGTCTGTCGCCCGAGTCTCCACAGTCGCCAAGACTCGACGTTCAGCTTCTTGACGCATCGCTTCGACAGCCTCAGCAGAAGTTTCGTTCTCGTGCTTCTCATCAAGCTGCTGTCTCTGCTGAATCAGGATAAGAGCTCGGAGAGTGAAAGCTGCTTCCTCCTTCTTGATTGCTTCGTGTTCAGCCTGGACACGTTCAGCATCCAATAGGAGTCGGGCCCGCTGATCTTCGAGACGGCGCATCTGTGCAACAATCTCCGCGATATTTGCGTCCAGCGCAGCTTGTGTCTCCTCTATCTCTCGTGTAGACTGAGATAACCGCTCCACTGCAGCTTCAGTCTCAGACACTTCGCGTTCCCAGACACTCACGGTGGCCTGGTAGGAAGACACAGTCTCGGCGAGCAACTTCTCCTTCTCCGCATCTATCAGGACGGAGAGGTCATTTCGCTGGATGCGCCCTAACTCAGAAAGCCGCTGGTCCAACTCAGCCACAGTGGCTTCCAGAATGTCGGCCATATGCTCGTAGCCCGGGTGAATACGGATCAAGTTGATATGAGGCAATGCCAGAGTTCTTGCCGTCGTAAAGCTCCCATTGGCGTCCATCACTGCCGATACCCTCCTCTGCAGCATTTTGTAAACTGCTTCAACGATGAATCTCACATATTCATCTGCGTCCACCAGCACTTGTGGTGTCATGACAGGAGTTGAAGGAGCTACCCCAGTTGGCGGACCGCAATAAGACCCGCCAACCTTGACCTGCGAGGCTTGAACCTCGGCATCAATAGGCTCTTCATCAACAGGGGCTGGACTACTAGCCCGAGGAGCCAAGGGAGCAGAAGGAGCCGGCACAGGTGTCGAGATAGTACCCCAAGTAGAAGGCGCAACACAGGGTTCCATCACACCCTTACCCTTCCCGAACTTGGAAGTACCACCGATGTCAGCGACTGCCTCTCCAGTCCCCAACGTGCTATTAACAGCCAATACCTCCCCTGGTAGAACGGAGAGATCAACACTTGTCTCCTGACCCGCCCCAGGAGTCGGGACTGTCAGACGAGTCTCTTCATCAAATCCCTCTACAGGGACAGGATCTGTCACTACCTCCTGATTGGTAGCCATCTCAGCTTCCGCCGCTGAGTCTGGGGTAGGGCTTGGCAATGATGCAGTTGACCTCCCTTCATCATAACAAGGAGGGGAATCAACCCTCTCCTCTGTCTCAACCATCTCTGTTGCCCCCGCAACAGGCTCTTGCAACTCTGGAGCAACGTCATCCGAAGACGATGAACTCCACCCCACATCATCACCAGGAAGCCTCGTGTCTGCTGGACCCTCGGCATCCAAGGCCCCAGCCGCGACCTTTATCATCTCGGAAGCTGCTGCATCCTCAATTTCCCTTCTGACATAATCCGGGGACGCTGGAATCTCCAAGACAACAACATCCTCTGGATTCTCCTTCATAGGTAACATCATAGTCGGCGGGATGCGCACTTCAGACGAACCCGCCATCTCCTTTGGCCTGCTCCCTCCAGATTTTGGAGTACGAGGCTTTCTTTTTAGCGGCTCCTGTACAAAAGGGAAGCATTAATTACATAAAATGTTGAACCCAGACCAGACTATGTGGGGCATTCTTACCTCTGCAGATGCTAAATTCGACGACACAGACGGTGACGATGTCTTCTTTAGCTTCTTTGACGTAGGAGATCCAGCCCCTGCATCTACACGTCGTTTCGGTTGATCAACCAAAGGTTCAGCCTGACCTACCCCTTGTGGACGGTGTGGTCGAGCCCTGGCCGATACATACCCAGTCACCACTAACGGGGTGCCTGCAACGAGACTCGTCTCTCTATCATACCCGGAAGGTGCGGCAGCCATAACACAGTAAAACTTGGCGGCCGAGTAAAGAATGGGTGGCCGCGGATCCTGGGCGGGCAGCGTAAAGCGAGCTCCGGTACACCCAGCATTATAGTATGCCAAGCTCGTGCCCCATCCAACAAACTTCCAGCATACCCCAGGGTGATACGGGGATTGTCCAACATCAGCTGTGCATAACCGAATTGTCGTACAAAACGGCTCGGTAAATATGGTTCCAGGAAGCACTGATTCCTGTTCCGATACACCAGGTGGGATGGCCGAATACTTTGCAACCAGCGGAATCCCCATGGAGGCAGAGCGGTGGCATCTTCACCTGAATCCCTTAAGTCTTCATTGGCCTCAAAACCCAAGAAGATCGGACCAACTTTGGTGATCTCCCATCCCTGAAGATGGGATAAAACCCTTCTGCAAACAGGGACGCCAGTGTGCGACCAACTCCTCTGGTGGAAACGGCGGAGGAATGCATCTCCGGCCCTTAGTCTTCTTCTGAACCCGGACTCATTACGTTGGGATGGTGTAAAATTAACCACCCCATCAAATAGTGAAACGGCAGTTCAGTACGCGGGAAGTTATCTTTTCGACCTCGGTCATGAATCACATTTCCGCGAACTCGCGTAAACCTCGCAGTAAATTACATACCATCGCGGGGAGTAGAGCCAAGCGCCGGCCAAAGACCAACTTCACAGCTGGCAGATCAAGTGCCGGGTCACTCTCTCTACAGAGCCGGATCCGCCGGGAAGACATAATCCCGAAGCCAAACCATGAGATACGCGACCAATACTGCTTTGACGACATTCGATGAGCAAGATGCCAGAAACAGCTGTAGGAGCGTTCATCAGACTGCTGGTCCTCGTTTTCCGGGGATTCTTCTCATCTAACCTGCTCATCTCAGAGAGCACTTCGCTACGAGAGAGCGCCGACGGAGTGGAGAACTGGAGGGATCCCCCTTGTCTTGCCGAAAGACGTAATCTCTCCAAGCAGTCACATGAGGCTGCAATCCGCCCTTGTCCCTCTTCTGCATATAGTAATGATGACTAGCCACTTCCTTAAAGACGGCCGTCATCTCTTCAGCCTTGTCCCCAGGACTTGAAATTCTTCGTTGGTCGGAAAATACTCTTCATAGGGTTCCGATCCCCAAGGGAGCTTTGATACCTCATACATCTCATGAAGTGCGAGCCCTAACTCCCCCACCGGAGTAAAAAAGGTCCCGGTATGGATATCAAACATCTCCAAGAGTGCGAGGAACATATGCCTGTTAATGTCAACACCTGCTGGGTGGCACGAATCGGCAGTCAGCCCAATTTCTCGGAGCTCAGTCTGGAACCGCGACAAAACCCAGAGTGTCAGTTTATCCCATTTGGAAGCATAATGACACCAACCCTCTACCCGAAACTCTCCTTTCGGGTATGAGCGTTCCATCAACAGCATGCGATGTGCAAAAGTCAAGGCACTATGGGCAAATGTATCAAGGGGAACATCACTGTAAATGCTCCCAGGGCGTAGAGTCCGCCAGGTGAAAGAAGACCCAGACCGCACTGCGGTCAAAGTATCTTTCTGATCGGAGGTTGAATCAATTTTGATGATGCCAGTCACCGCCCCCCTGAGAAGGAGTAAGATCCAAGACATCCTCTCTTGGAAGCGAGACGACAGAAGGCCATCAAAGGCCATTGACGTTCAAGTTGCTTAACGGTCATATGCACTCCTTTTGCTGTGAAAAACCAGTCTTCCTTGACCTTCAACACTGTTGCTTCAGTAGAAGTAAGGCGGTCCCCAAACAGGAACTCAGGCTTCAAGAAGGTCACTTTATCAGATGTGGCAGATTTCAAAACTCCACGCTCCATCATCCGTTTGAGGAACCCATACTGCTGTTCCCGGATTTGAGTCATTCTCTCGGGATGCTGGTCCAGCATAATAGCGGCTTGAGCAGGGTTCATCACTTCCTCGTTATAATCTACTCCGTCTGGCAGAGGGCAGTGTCCAAGAGCACTTCACTCAAGAGTGGGATAGGCATCGACACTAGCAAAGATTCGAAAAAATGTTAGAAATAACAAAAGAATCTGAGTCTTATCAAAAGCGCATAGCGCGTCCGAGAGCCTCGGCGCATCATCAGGGTCTAAACCCAGGCGCATCAGCAGCGGAGCTTCGGCGTCATCAGGGCGTGTGCCCATGTGCGTCAGCAGTACTTCGGCACATCATCAGGGTCTAAACCCATGCGCGTCAGCAGTAGAGCCTCGCGCATCTTCAGGGCTTAAACCCATGCGCGTCGGCGGCAAAAACCTCGGCATATCATCAAAAGACTCAAGGTCTATGTGTTGGTGTGAAACTTACCAACCACCTCCGGCCGAACTTCGACGGCGACGGGGAACGTCGGCCGCTGCAGCTTTCACAGGTTCTTTTCCTTTGTCCTTGCCAGCACCGCGCGAGGAGTCTTGGGAGCCATTTCTTTGAGAGAAGAAAAGTTAGGGTTTTTGAAGAAGAACTCTAAAGAAAGCAAAAGCAAGGAGAAGAAGAACTCTCTCTCTCTCTTGCCTATTTATAGGGCTTGGTCGCACGCGTGAACCGATGATGTGTGATCTCAGCCGTCGCCTCGGGTTCTGTGAAGGATAACCACAAATAAAACCAAAAAAGATCATCATTAATCTTTTTTAGGTTACCGAGCATCATCATTTGCACTAACTGAGCGGAGCATGCGCCCAGCACGATGCACGGAGTATCTATGCGCCCTGACGGTCATGCGCCTCCACTACCATGCTTCTTATTCAAAGTATTCCAAAACTTATCCAAAAGTTTTGAAAACTTTGAAGGGGGTCTTGTAGAAGCATGGAATTTCAGAACCAGAAAGTCTATGTGCCAGACTACATGTGCCAAAGCTTGGACAAAGTGCTTCACAGCAAAAAGCAACAAATATAGACATTGAAAGAACTTTTTATTTCACATATAAAAGTCTATTACATGTCTAAGGAAGATTGTACAAAGGAGAATTTCTACAAAGAAAGGATCCTAAGTCTACAGCCAGCAACCACCATGCGCCTCCAGTCAGGCGCAGCAACCACCATGCGCCTCCAGTCAGGCAGCAGCAATCACCATACGCCCTCAACCAGGCACATCCCACCAAGCGCACTAGCAGGCGCATCCTTTCAGCAGCTCAGTTATGTGTATCCCCAGTTATGTGCATCCCTTCAGCAGCCCAGTTATGTGTGTGCTCTTCCAGCCAGGCTCACCTGATAAATGCTTCGACTAATGAAGCATTTAACCCTCTGGCTGGAACCAAGGAAGAGAAGAGCAGCAAAATCTGTGGCCAGGGGAGGCTTCGAAAGAGCCTCCAAAGGCGAAGGAAGACCGTGATCGAAACACGGCTAAAGGAGCAGCTTTCAACACAACCAGAATGGGCAACCCCACTTTGAAGGAAGAAAGAGCTAGCACCGCCATTCCGATCTACGGCTCTTCCGAATAACGGAAACGAGGCCCGTACATCCCTATCTTTGGATGCAACAGGCACCTTCCGCCTGCCTCGGAAGCCCTCGACTCCGTCTTTTGGATGTAACAGTCACCTTCAAGTGCATCAACGAAGACACTGCGTCGCATCTTCACCCTCGGGAGCCTCTCGTCAACAGAATGCATTCGAGCACACAAGTTCATGTCGGAAAGACGTGAGAGAACGAGAGGCCAACCCTCTCTCCATACCACTATTTATAGGGGGCAAATCAAACCCATGCGCCAAGTGGATGGCTCTCGAATTCCGTGCAATGAATTTGCATTAAATGATGAACCAGACGCTTCGAATTCAGCCAAGTCAAAACGGCTATTTAAAGCACTCGAAGAACGTAACAGTTGCACCATCAAAAGACGTTCACGAAGCGGATGCGCGGCCAGACCGGCATCACACAGACGCGCCCTCTACATCAAGCATCACACAGACGCGCCCTTCAGTACCAAGCATCATAGGGATGCGCCCCATGCGTCCCCATACGCCTAGTGGAACGCCAACCGACGCCCCACTCAGCTGTCCATCGAATGTCACAAACATTAAATGCTGAACTGACAGAGTTGGCAGCACGCCTCCCAAAGTCTGAGCAGTCGGCAGCTTTTTCAGAAGACGAAGCATCGCCAACGTCAGCATCATTATTATCCTCTCGACGGCTACTGCCACGTGGCCACCCAACCATCTCGCATGCGCCTCGCGGCCATGCGCCCGAATCTGCATACGCCTCAAAAGCTGTGCGCCTCAGACTTTTCACTGATCCCTAAAGACAGAAGGAAAGTCACTGTTACAACCGTATGCGCCTCAAAAGCCATGTGCCCCAGACTTCTCCCTGATCCCAAAAGATAGGAGTAAAGTCACTACTGAAGCTTATGCGCCTCAAAAGCATGCGTCCAGAATGTTCGTGACTCCTAAAGGTATGAGCCAAAGTCTCCTCATGCGCCCAATCCTAGGCATCCTACCAGATCATTCCCCCCATCAAATCCGAGATCTCGAGCCATGGGTCGATGACACGTGTCCTTTGACTCTATCCAAGATCTCAGCAACGAAAGATCTTCTTCTCTGCTACGTACCGGTTCATAACAGCAACATGAAGAAGTCAACCCCCTCGATCAGGGCACATCGTCCATGCGCCTCTATCAGCATCAACACATGGCGTCCCCAGTACAGGTGCATCCTACATATGCGTGCATGAGCAGCCAGCCTGCAAAACTATAAATAGAGGGATCATTTCCTTCTTTTAGACACACACACGGATCAATCTATGTGCATACATATCAACCTCCACAGCGAACAGACAGAGACTTCGCACCACCAGAGAGGCAGATACAGACACTCAACGTCTTCCACCTCTCAGCAAGCTCCATACCCAGAGCAATCCAGACCTTCAGAAATCGATAACCGTCGTCAGATCGTCAACGGAGTCAACGCATTACCACTCACTCCATCGGCACAAGGGACCCAGATTAAACAAAAGTGTACTCCTAGGACTACGTCTAAGTCCTATATTGTAACACTATTTTGTTTGTATTAAAATTTACAATCAAGGAATTTTAATGGTAAACACTGGCAGGTGGGAACATCTTGGACTTATTGTGGGGCTGTTCGTGGTTGCTGATGATGCTATTGTGTTGGGGTCTTCCGAAATGTTGGGACATTTTGTCGGTGCTGATTGTTTGTTGCCTCCTCCGAATGCGTTCCCGATTCCTCTTCGGCTTGTTGCTTAGTCTTCTTCCATCGCTTGGGCGACCTCTAGAATTTCTCGTAAGTAGCGGCTCGACTGGTGGCGATGGCTAGACAAATAGTGAGATAGTCCTTCCTAAATCGTCGTGCCTTGTTAAGGGGTACTAACCAAGTTTTTTGTGAAACGGCTGAGGCGAGAAAACTCTGACGGTACTCGTCGACTGTGTGGTTTTTCTGCTCTAGGTGCTCGAACTGGCTCACCAATGCCTCTCGTGATACGTATGGATAGAATTTCTTCTAAACAGTCGCTTGAATTCCTTCTAAGTTACGTCTGGAGCAGAAAATTGGGGCTCGCCTTGGTACCACGTCTGCGCAATGTCAAAAAGCTGTCCACTAGCTGACTCGATCTTCAGATCTTCTGGGACTCGGGCCATCTTCAAGTATCGTTCAACGTCTCCAACCACTCGTCAGCGTAGAGAATCCCTTCTGTTCGTAGAATTCTCTGGACCGGAGGTCCATGAAGTTCTTAGAAGTTCCGGGGCGCTGTCGCGGAGCATCTCTAATCTGAAGAGCCTCTCTAAAGTGTCGCAGAAACATGTTGGCATGTTGCTGGAAGATCCCAAGAGTGTGACATTGTCCAGTACCGGTGGCGGAGGAAGAATAGGTGCTAGATACATCGTCGGGGCTGGATACATCGCTGGCAGTGGGTGCATGGCAAATGCTGGTACATCGCTGGTGCTGGGTGCATGGCTGGTACTGGACGTGGAAACACATGATAGATGTGGGATTGTGCTGACGGCGGGACAGGTGTTGGTGGAAGACCGGGTGCTGGTTGGTTAGGGTTTTCTTAGAGTCATATATAGATATATATATAGATATATATAATATATATATATATATATATATATATATATATATGACTCTAAAGAAAAACCTAACCCAACCAGCACCCGGTCTTCCACCAACACCTGTCCCGCCGTCAGCACAAGTCCCAATCTATCATGTGTTCCACGTCCAGTACCAGCCATGAACCCAGCACCAGCGATGTATCCAGCATTTGCCATGCACCCACTGCCAGCGATGTATCCAGCCCGACGATGTATCTAGCACCTATTCTTCCTCCGCCACCGGTACTGGACAATGTCACACTCTTGGGATCTTCCAGCAACATGCCAACATGTTCTGCGACACTTTGAGAGAGGCTCTTCAGATTAGAGATGCTCCGCGACAGCGCCCCGGAACTTCTAAGAACTTCATGGACCTCCGGTCCAGAGAATTCTACGGAACAGAAGGGATTCTCTACGCTGACGAGTGGTTGGAGAACGTTGAACGATACTTGAAGATGGCCCGAGTCCCAGAAGATCTGAAGATCGAGTCAGCTAGTGGACAGCTTTTTGACATTGCGCAGACGTGGTACCAAGGCGAGCCCCAATTTTCTGCTCCAGACGTAACTTAGAAGGAATTCAAGCGACTGTTTAAGAAGAAATTCTATCCATACGTAGCACGAGAGGCATTGGTGAGCCAGTTCGAGCACCTAGAGCAGAAAAAACCACACAGTCGACGAGTACACGTCAGAGTTTTCTCGCCTCAGCCGTTTCACAAAAAACTTGGTTAGTACCCCTTAAGACAAGGCACGACGATTTAGGAAGGGACTATCTCACGAGATTTGTCTAGCCATCGCCACCAGTCGAGCCGCTACTTACGAGAAGATTCTAGAGGTCGCCCAAGCGATGGAAGAAGAACTAAGCAACAAGCCGAAGAGGAATCGGGACGCATTCGGAGGAGGCAACAAACAATCAGCACCGACAAAATGTCCCAACATTTCGGAGAAGACCCCAACACAATAGCATCATCAGCAACCACGAACAGCCCCACAATAAGTCCAAGATGTTCCCACCTGCCAGTGTTTACCATTAAAATTCCTTGATTGTAAATTTTAATACAAACAAAATAGTGTTACAATATAGGACTTAGACGTAGTCCTAGGAGTACACTTTTGTTTAATCTGGGTCCCTTGTGCCGATGGAGTGAGTGGTAATGCGTTGACTCCGTTGACGATCTGACGACGGTTATCGATTTTCTGAAGGTCTGGATTGCTCTGGGTATTGGAGCTTGCTGAGAGGTGGAAGACGTTGAGTGTCTGTATCTGCCTCTCTGGTGGTGCGAAGTCTCTGTCTGTTCGCTGTGGAGGTTGATATGTATGCACATAGATTGATCCGTGTGTGTGTCTAAAAGAAGGAAATGATCCCTCTATTTATAGTTTTGCAGGCTGGCTGCTCATGCACGCATATGTAGGATGCACCTGTACGTGGGGACGCCATGTGTTGATTGCTGATAGAGGCGCATGGACGATGTGCCCTGATCGAGGGGGTTGACTTCTTCATGTTGCTGTTATGAACCGGTACGTAGCAGAGAAGAAGATCTTTCTGTTGCTGAGATCTTGGATAAATAGAGTCAAAGGACACGTGTCATCGACCCATGGCTCGGAGATCTCGGATTTGATGGGGGGAATGATCTGGTAGGATGTGCCTAGGATTGGGCGCATGAGGAGACTTTGGCTCATGACCTTTAGGAGTCACGAACAATTCTGGACGCATGCATTTTGAGGCGCATACAGAGCTTCAGTAGTGACTTTACTCCTATCTTTTGGGATCAGGGAGAAGTCTGGGGCACATGGCTTTTGAGGCGCATACGGAGTTGTAACAGTGACTTTCCTTCTGTCTTTAGGGATCAGTGAAAAGTCTGAGGCGCACAGCTTTTGAGGCGTATGCAGATTTGGGCGCATGGCCGCGGAGGCGCATGCGAGCTGGTTGGGTGGCCACGTGGCAGTAGCTGTCAGAGAGGAGTAATAATGATGCTGACGTTGGCGATGCTTCGTCTTCTGAAAAAGCTGCCGACTGCTCAGACTTTGGTAGGCGTGCTGCCAACTCTGTCAGTTCAGCATTTAATATTTGTGACATTCGATGGACAGCTGAGTGGGCGCGTCAGTTGGCGTTCCACTAGGCGTATGGGGACGCATGGGGGGCGCATCCCTGTGATGTACTTGGTGCTGAAGGGCACGTCTGTGTGATGTGCTTGATGTTGAAGGGCGCGTCTGTGTGAAGCACGGTCTGGCCGACGCATCTGCTTCGTGACACATCTTTGATGGTACAACTGTTACGTTCTTCGAGTGCTTTAAATAGCCGTTTTGACTTGGCTGAATTCGAAGCGTCTGGTTCATGCATTTAATGCAAATTCATTGCACGGAATTCGGAGAGCCATCCACTTGGCGCATGGGTTTGATTTGCCCGGCCTATAAATAGTGGTATGGAGAGAGGGTTGGCCTCTCGTTCTCTCACGTCTTTCCGACATGAACTTGTGTGCTCGAACGCCTTCTGTTGATGAGAGGCTCCCGAAAGTGAAGATGCGACGCAGTGTCTTCGTTGATGCACTTGAAGGTGACTGTTACATCCAAAAGACGGAGTCGAGGGCTTCCGAGGTAGGCGGAAGGTGCCTGTTGCATCCAAAGATAGGGATGTACGGGCCTCGTTTCCGTTATTCTGGTAGAGCCATAGATCGGAATGGCGGTGCTAGGCTCTTTCTTCCTTCAAAGTGGGCGTTGCCCACTCTGGTTGTGTTGAAAGCTGCTCCTTTAGCCGTAGTTTCGATCACGGTCTTCCTTTGCCTTTGGAGGCTCTTTCGAAGCCTCCCCTGTCCACAGATTTGCGGTGCTCTTCTCTTCCTCGATTCCAGCCAGAGGGTTAAATGCTTCCTTAGTCGAAGCATTTATCAGGTGAGCCTGGCTAGAAGAGCAGCACATAACTGGGCTACTGAAGGGATGCACATAACTGGGGATACACATAACTGAGCTGCTGAAAGGATGCGCCCTGCTAAGTGCGCTTGGTGGGATGTGCCTGATTGAGGGCGTATGGTGATTGCTGCGCCTGACTGGAGGCGCATGGTGGTTGCTGCGCCTGACTGGAGGCGCATGGTGGTTGCTGGCTGTAGACTTAGGATCCTTTCTTTGTAGAAATTCTCCTTTGTACAATCTTCCTTAGACATGTAATAGACTTTTATATGTGAAATAAAAAGTTTCCTTTCAATGTCTATATTTGTTGCTTTTTGCTGTAAAGCACTTTGTCCAAGCTTTGGCACATGTAGTCTGGCACATAGACTTTCTGGTTCTGAAATTCCATGCTTCTACAAGACCCCTTTCAAAGTTTTCAAAACTTTTGGATAAGTTTTAGAATACTTTGAATAAAAAGCATGGTAGTGGAGGCGCATGACCGTCAGGGCGCATAGATACTCCGTGCATCGGTGCTGGGCGCATGCTCCGCTCAGTTAGTGCAAATGATGATGCTTCGGTAACCTAAAAAAAGATTAATAATGATCTTTTTTGGTTTTATTTGTGGTTATCCTTTACAGAACCCGAGGCGACGGCTGAGATCACACATCATCGGGTCACGCGTGCGACCAAGCCCTATAAATAGGCAAGAGATGAAGAGAGAGAGTTCTTCTTCTCCTTGCTTTTGCTTTCTTTAGAGTTCTTCTTCAAAAACCCTAACTTTTCTTCTCTCAAAGAAATGGCTCCCAACACTCCTCGCGACAGTGCTGGCAAGGACAAAGGAAAAGAACCTGTGAAAGCTGCAGCGGCTGACGTTCCCCGTCGACCGGTCGAAGTTCGGCCGGAGGTGGTTGGTAAGTTTCACACCAACACATATAGACCTTGAGTCTTTTGATGATATGCCAAGGTTTTTGCCGCCGACGCGCATGGGTTTAAGCCCTGAAGATGCGTCGAGGCTCTACTGCTGACGCGCATGGGTTTAGACCCTAATGATGTGCCGAAGTACTGCTGACGCACATAGGCACACGCCCTGATGACGTGCCGAAGCTCCGCCGCTGATGCGCCTGGGTTTAGACCCTGATGATGCGCCGAGGCTCTCGAACGCGCTATGCGCTTTTGATAAGACTCAGATTCTTTTATTATTTCTAACATTTTTTCGAATCTTTGCTAGTGTCGATGCCTATCCCACTCTTGAGTGAAGTGCTCTTGGACACTGCCCTCTGCCAGACGGAAGTAGATTATAACGAGAAAGTGATGAACCCTGCTCAAGCCACTATTATGCTGTACCAGCATCCCGAGAGAATGACTCAAATCCGGGAACAGCAGTATGGGTTCCTCAAACGGATGATGGAGCGTGGAGTTTTGAAATCTGCCACATCTGATAAAGTGACATTCTTGGAGCCTAAGTTCCTGTTTGGGGACCGCCTTACTTCTATTGAAGCAACAGTGTTGAAGGTCAAGGAAGACTGGTTTTTTATAGCAAAAGGAGTGCATATGACCGTTAAGCAACTTGAACGTCAATGGCCTTTGATGGCCTTCTGTCGTCTCGCTTCCAAGAGAAGGATGTCTTGGAATCTTACTCCTTCTCAGTGGGGGCGGTGACTGGCATCATCAAAATTGATTCAACCTCCGATCAGAAAGATACTTTGACCGTAGTGCGGTCTGGGTCTTCTTTCACCAGGCAGACTCTACGCCCTGGAAGTATTTACAGTGATGTTCCCCTTGATATATTTGCCCATAGTGTCTTGACTTTTGCACATTGCATGCTGTTGATGGAACGCTCATACCCGAAAGAAGAGTTTTGGGTAGAGGGTTGGTGTCATTATGCTTCCAAATGGGATAAACTGACACTCTGGGTTTTGTCGCGGTTCCAGACTGAGCTCCGAGAAATTGGGCTAACTGCCACGATTCGTGCCACCCAAGCAGGTGTTGACATTAACAGGCATATGTTCCTCGCACTCTTGGAGATGTTTGATATCCATACCGGGACCTTTTTTACTCCGGTGGGGGAGTTAGGGCTCGTACTTCATGAGATGTTTGAGGTATCAAAGCTCCCTTGGGGATCGGAACCCTATGAAGAGTATTTTCTGACCAACGAAGAATTTCAAGTCCTGGAGGACAAGGCTGAAGAGATGACGACCGTCTTTAAGGAAGTGGCTAGTCATCATTACTATATGCAGAAGAGGGACAAGGGCGGATTGCAGCCTCATGTGACTGCTTGGAGAGTTTACGTCTTTCGACAAGACAAGGAGGATCCCTCCCAGTTCTCCACTCCATCGGCGCTCTCTCGTAGAGAAGTGCTCTCTGAGATGAGCAGGTTAGATGAGAAGAATCCCCGGGAAAACGAGGACCAGCAGTCTAATGAACGCTCCTACAGCTGTTTCTGGCATCTTGCTCATCGAATGTCGTCAAGAGCAGTATTGGTCACGTATCTTATGGTTTAGCTTTGAGATTATGTCTTCCCGGGCGGATCCGGCTCTGTAGAGAGAGTGACCCGACACTTGATCCTGCCAGCTGTGAAGTTGGTCTTTGGCCGGCGTTTGGCTCTACTCCCCGCAATGGTATGTAATTTACTGCGAGGTTTACGCGAGTTTTTGGAAAATATGATTCATGACCGAGGTCGAAAAGATAACTTCCCGCGTACTGAACTGTCGTTTCACTATTTGATGGCGTGGTTAATTTTACACCATCCCAATATAATGAGTCTGGGTTCAGAAGAAGACTACAGGGCCGGAGATGCATTCCTCCGTCGTTTCCACCAGAGGAGTTGGTCGCACACTGGCGTCCCTGTTTGCAGAAGGGTTTTATCCCATCTTCAGGGATGGGAGATCACCAAAGTTGGTCCGATCTTCTTGGGTTTTGAGGCCAACGAAGACTTAAGGGATTGAGGTGAAGATGCCACCGCTCTGCCTCCATGGGGATTCCGCTGGTTGCAAAGTATTCGGCCATCCCACCTGGTGTATCGGAACAGGAATCAGTGCTTCCTGGAACCATATTTACCGAGCCGTTTTGTACGACAATTCGGTTATGCACAGCTGATGTTGGACAATCCCCGTATCACCCTGGGGTATGCTGGAAGTTTGTTGGATGGGGCACGAGCTTGGCATTACTATAATGCTGGGTGTACCGGAGCTCGCTTTACGCTGCCCGCCCAGGATCCGCGGCCACCCATTCTTTACTCGGCCGCCAAGTTTTACTGTGTTATGGCTGCCGCACCTTCCGGGTATGATAGAGAGACGAGTCTCGTTGCAGGCACCCCGTTAGTGGTGACTGGGTATGTATCGGCCAGGGCTCGACCACACCGTCCACAAGGGGTAGGTCAGGCTGAACCTTTGGTTGATCAACCGAAACGACGTGTAGATGCAGGGGCTGGATCTCCTACGTCAAAGAAGCTAAAGAAGACATCGTCACCGTCTGTGTCGTCGAATTTAGCATCTGCAGAGGTAAGAATGCCCCACATAGTCTGGTCTGGGTTCAACATTTTATGTAATTAATGCTTCCCTTTTGTACAGGAGCCGCTAAAAAGAAAGCCTCGTACTCCAAAATCTGGAGGGAGCAGGCCAAAGGAGATGGCGGGTTCGTCTGAAGTGCGCATCCCGCCGACTATGATGTTACCTATGAAGGAGAATCCAGAGGATGTTGTTGTCTTGGAGATTCCAGCGTCCCCGGATTATGTCAGAAGGGAAATTGAGGATGCAGCAGCTTCCGAGATGATAAAGGTCGCGGCTGGGGCCTTGGATGCCGAGGGTCCAGCAGACACGAGGCTTCCTGGTGATGATGTGGGGTGGAGTTCATCGTCTTCGGATGACGTTGCTCCAGAGTTGCAAGAGCCTGTTGCGGGGGCAACAGAGATGGTTGAGACAGAGGAGAGGGTTGATTCCCCTCCTTGTTATGATGAAGGGAGGTCAACTGCATCATTGCCAAGCCCTACCCCAGACTCAGCGGCGGAAGCTGAGATGGCTACCAATCAGGAGGTAGTGACAGATCCTGTCCCTGTAGAGGGATTTGATGAAGAGACTCGTCTGACAGTCCCGACTCCTGGGGCGGGTCAGGAGACAAGTGTTGATCTCTCCGTTCTACCAGGGGAGGTATTGGCTGTTAATAGCACGTTGGGGACTGGAGAGGCAGTCGCTGACATCGGTGGTACTTCCAAGTTCGGGAAGGGTAAGGGTGTGATGGAACCCTGTGTTGCGCCTTCTACTTGGGGTACTATCTCGACACCTGTGCCGGCTCCTTCTGCTCCCTTGGCTCCTCGGGCTAGTAGTCCAGCCCCTGTTGATGAAGAGCCTATTGATGCCGAGGTTCAAGCCTCGCAGGTCAAGGTTGGCGGGTCTTATTGCGGTCCGCCAACTGGGGTAGCTCCTTCAACTCCTGTCATGACACCACAAGTGCTGGTGGACGCAGATGAATATGTGAGATTCATCGTTGAAGCAGTTTACAAAATGCTGCAGAGGAGGGTATCGGCAGTGATGGACGCCAATGGGAGCTTTACGACGGCAAGAACTCTGGCATTGCCTCATATCAACTTGATCCGTATTCACCCGGGCTACGAGCATATGGCCGACATTCTGGAAGCCACTGTGGCTGAGTTGGACCAGCGGCTTTCTGAGTTAGGGCGCATCCAGCGAAATGACCTCTCCGTCCTGATAGATGCGGAGAAGGAGAAGTTGCTCGCCGAGACTGTGTCTTCCTACCAGGCCACCGTGAGTGTCTGGGAACGCGAAGTGTCTGAGACTGAAGCTGCAGTGGAGCGGTTATCTCAGTCTACACGAGAGATAGAGGAGACACAAGCTGCGCTGGACGCAAATATCGCGGAGATTGTTGCACAGATGCGCCGTCTCGAAGATCAGCGGGCCCGACTCCTATTGGATGCTGAACGTGTCCAGGCTGAACACGAAGCAATCAAGAAGGAGGAAGCAGCTTTCACTCTCCGAGCTCTTATCCTGATTCAGCAGAGACAGCAGCTTGATGAGAAGCACGAGAACGAAACTTCTGCTGAGGCTGTCGAAGCGATGCGTCAAGAAGCTGAACGTCGAGTCTTGGCGACTGTGGAGACTCGGGCGACAGACTTGAAACGCCGAATTGCAAAGCTTTCCGCCAACCCTAGGGATATTTAGGACTTATAATCTCTGTTCTTTTGTATTTTTGCAACTCTTGCTGGGGAAAGTGTAATCCTTTACTCTCTCTTTTTTTAGAAATAATAAAGAAGTACACCATTTTCTGCGATGTGTTCATTTTTGCTTGTCATGAACTTTGATGATTTGTGTGGACCTATTATCTTTTGCGTCCCTTGGTTTCAGATACAGATAATAAGTTTGAAGGACCCAATGTATTTGCTCAGAGGTAATGTGGACGTGGCAAATATGGTGTTCAAATGATAGAATCTTCTTACTCATAGGTGTTATAAACGTGGTAGGAATGATTCTGGGAGATGTGCGGAACTACTCAGAGGTAATGTGGACGTGGAAGTTCTGCGATCGATGTACGGCAACGCGGGGGTTGTCTGTACTGGATGTTTACTCAGAGGTAATGTGGACGTGGTAAACATGAAGGATAGCGTAGTCTTACGGGGTATAAGATTCCGGCTTGTAGGGTGTAGGGGGACAACTCAGAGGTGATGTGGACGTGGTTGTCCTTCTACTGGAGGATGCTACGGAACAACTGGGTTCCGGAAGCGTATAATTTTGTGGAATGGAAGTACATGTCTGAAAAGATGTCAAGAGTAGTACTTCTTTAGGAACTTACCGTTGATGGGCATCATGAACAAGTCCACATTGGGTTTGGCGAGACGGTAAGAACCGTTTGAGTATACCGTCTCAATGATGGAAGGTCCTTCCCATTTGGGCTCGAACTTTCCTGGTGTTTTGTGAGTCAACACCATCGGCCTCCTGACTGCCAGAACCAGGTCGTCAACTTGGAAAGTCCTCTGCTTGACCTTCTTGTTGAAAGCCTGTAATATACGGGCTTGGTAGAGTTTGATGCGTTGTTGAGCTAGGAGACGATTTTCGTCAAGTGCCTCCAGTTCCCACAGACGATGACGTTGATTGTCTTCTTCTGTGAGTTGGTTTGTGATTGCTATGCGGAGCGAGGGTATCTGAATCTCGAGAGGCAGTACCGCTTCGCTCCCGTAGACCAAAGAGAATGGTGTATTGCCTGTCGGGGTCCGTACCGTTGTGCGGTAGGCCCAAAGGCATTCGCCGAACTTTTCATCCCAGTCACGTTTGTTAGATGACACGTCCTTTTTGAGTAGCCTGACGATAGTTTTGTTGAATGCCTCGGCCAATCCGCTTGATGCCGGATTGTAGGCGGTTGATACCACGTTTTGAATGCGATTCTTGTCACAGAATCTGCTGAAAACATGGCTGATGAACTGAGGACCATTATCGTGGATGATCCTCCGGGGTACTCCGAAACGGTAGATGACGTGGTGCTTGATGAAGCTGATCACCTTGGAGCTTTTACTTCTGCCAGGGGAACTGCTTCTGCCCATTTGGAGAAGTAGTCGGTGATTGCTAGGATGAAGCGGTGTCCTCTCGATGAAGGAGGGGTGATCGGTCCCACAATATCCATTCTCCAAGCTTCGAAGGGCCAGGAGGCGACTGTAGGATGTAGTGGTTCGGACGGTGTATGAATGAAGTCTGCGTGAAGCTGGCACGCATGGCATTTCTTAGCATATTCAATAGCGTCGGCGGCCATGGTTGGCCAGTAATAGCCCATGCATCGCAGTCGATCTTGCAACTTGGGACCAGGCTGATGGGCCCCGCAGGTTCCATCATGAGCTTCTTGAAGGGCTTCAGCTGCTTCTTTGTTAGACAAACATCGAAGGAGAAGTCCATCGTAGGAGCGTCGGTACAGCATTTTAGTAGCCGTATCGTAGTAGAATCGAAGAGAGCGTCTCCTGACCGGGACAGCTTCTTTCGGGTCCTCTGAGAGAATTTCGTAGACAGCGAAGTCGATGAACTGGAATCTCCAGTCCCGGACGTTAATACCGGCGCCTGCTGACATGGCGTGAGCCACTTGTGAGCGCAGGTTGTTTTTAAGGCAGACCAAGTCTTGACCCACTACTGTGACGTAGTGTTGAGTTCCGAGGGGTGCCGCCAGAGAGGCTGCGAGGCCAGCCAGAGCATCGGCCTCTAGATTTTGTAGACGAGGTACGTGTTCGATGAAGAACCCAGTGAAGGTTGAAATGATGTTCAATGCAACTTCATGATAGGGGATCAGATCTTCAGGGCGAACCTCGTATTGCCCTCTGATTTGATTTACGACGAGCTTTGAGTCGCCGTAGGCTTCCAGATGTTTTACCCCCAGCTGCTGTGCTAGCTGGAGTCCCATAATGAGCGTGTTGTACTCGACCACGTTGTTGGAGCACGGCTTCAAAAGGGAATAAGCACGCTGGATGACCAGCTGATCGGGGGAGACTAGTACCACCCCCACTCCTGCGATGATTTGGCTTTTGGGGCCTGTTCTTGAAGCGCCATCGAAAAACATCCGCCAGACAAAGCCTTCTTCGGTGACGTTTGATTCTTGGACCTCATCCGGGATGTCTTCATAGAGTCTTGAGGACTCCCGGATGGGGTGTGCAGCTAAGAAGTCGGCTAGAGCTTGACCCTTAACAGCCTTTTGCGGAATGAACACCATGTTGTATGGCGTTAGCAAGATCGCCCATGTGACTAGCCGGGAGTTCAGTGATCCTGGCTTCGTCATGAGGACCCTGAGCGGATTGACTCGGGAAATGACGTAAATTGCCTGGCCCGAGACATAATGACGAGTCTTTTGGATGGCAAATACCAGAGCCAAGCACTCCATTTCAACGGGGTTGTACCAGTGTTCGGCCCCGATCAGAGTTCGGCTGAGGTAGTAGATCGCTTGCTCATAGCCTGTGTCGCTGTTCTGAGCTAGCAGGGCACCGAGGGAATGATCCATGGCACGGACGTAGAGCAGAAATGGTTTGCCAGCGACGGGTGCCACCAGAACTGGAGGGCTCGTCAGGTAGGCTTTGATGTCATCGAAAGCCTTTTGGCATTCCTCTGTCCAAACGTAAGAGACTCCCTTCTTCATGAGCTAGATGAAGGGTTGACATTTGCCGAAAAGGTTTGCTATGAACCTCCGGATGTACGCCAGACGTCCCTGTAGGCCTCGAAGTTCTCGAAGATTCTTCGGAGGGTCCATATCAATAATTGCTTTGGTCTTCTCGGGATCGACATAAATGCCTTTCGCCGTAATGATGAAGCCCAAGAACTTTCTGCTCGAAACCCCAAGGAAGGATTTAGCGGGGTTCATCTTGAGTTGATGCGCCCGCATGAGGTCGAAGACTATCTTGAGGTCTTGCAGGTAATCTTCTTTAAGACAGCTCTTGACTGCGATGTCGTCGACATAGCATTCGACTGTCTTGCGAAGGTGCTGACGGAAAATGGTGCTCATAGCACGTTGGTATGTCGCACCAGCATTCTTCAAGCCGAAGGGCATCACTGTATAGCAGAAAATGCCCTTTGGAGTCCTGAATGACGTATGTTTTGCGTCATCAGGAAACATCTTGATCTGGTTGTAGCCCGAATATCCGTCCATGAAAGACATGCGCTCGAAGCCACACGTGTTGTCGATCATCACGTTGGTGATTGGAAGCGGGAATTCGTCCTTCGGGCAAGCAGAGTTGAGGTCTCTGAAGTCGATACAGACTCATATCTTCTCATTCTTCTTGGTGACGGGGACGACGTTGGCTACCCAATCTGGGTGTTGCTCTTCACGGATGAAGCCGCTAGTCAAGAGTTTGTCCACCTCCTGATCGATGGCGTTCATGATGTCCGGACGGAAGCGCCGCCGTTGTTGCTTGATAGGCTTGGCATCAGGCAAGATGTTCAACCTATGCATCACAATCTGGGGATCAAGTCCCGGCATATCTTCGTAGCTCCAGGCGAAGACGTTGATATATTCTTTAGCCAGCTGGATTAAAGATTCTCGGTCTTCTCCTTTGAGGCTTTTGCTGACGAAGATGGGTTTGGAAGAAGATCCATCCCCAAGGTCGATCTGCTCGACTTCATATTCGGTGGGAGGTTCACGTAATTCAAAACGAGACTCCCATTGTTGTCCCAGGCATTGAGCCCAGGGTTCTTCTTTGAAGAATTTCGTCGCTTGGTCTTCGCCTTCTTCTTCTTGAGATTGTGCAGATGTCATGTCGGCTGACAGCACTCTCTTGAAGAAAGATCCGATACTGGTATCGGAATCCCACGTTGACGCTTCAGATGAGTGAGAATTTCTAACTTCCTCTGCGTCTGAACTCTCTGGAGTTGACGGTGGCGTGACATAGCCTACCCCCCGTCGAGTTTTGTTGTAGTAGTCATGCGGCTTTCCTTTAGGTCTTGGAAGCCGGAGAGGGAGACGTCGACCTTTGTCGTAGTTCAGGCCTCGCTTTTTAGGTCATAACCCATCTTTTGGATGAGGTACTTTGCCTTGTCCGTATACCGATAGAGTTGCATTCTGCCAGCATCTGGTTCTGGCTCGAGTGGCGGGAGGTCCTGATGACGCTCGACCTTGCCGAAGATGATAGATTCTTCGTCTCAACTCCGTGGTAGGACTATGTAACAAACCCCTTGGGACGGAACTACTCGATTTACATGATGGACGGTCGTTATTTGTGTTTGCAACGACCGTAGAGCGTTATCTAATGTATACATGGCATTCCAATGTGGAAGACTAGAATATTTAAAAGATACTCTATTATTGATGAAATGCGAGATTTTATCCCGTGGGATTACATTGTCAAGAGATGGGGCATCTACATCGGCCGAGATATATTCCTTCAGCTCTTCATCTGTAAGCACTGTAGTAGGGTCGGGAGGGTCCACCACAGCGTTGACCTGGGAGTCCGAGAGGACTGCATGAGCCTTCTCCGGCGGCTGGGATGGCGGCGGCTTGCCCTTAAGACGCACCTTCAGAGGTGCCTCTGCTGTGCCTCCAGTGACTGGCGCCTTCCCCTGTAGTTTTGCCACAAGGGGAGCCGATGTCTGAGGGGGCTTTCCCTTGAGCCGTATCTTCAGGGGGCTTCAAGAGCAGCTGGTGCTTTCCCGGATAGCTTAATGCTCATGGGGGACAACTTCTGAGGCGGTTTGCCTTTGAGTCGGATCTTCAAAGGAGCGTCGGGAGTGACCTCAGGCTCCATGTCCGGCTCTGCTGCCGTTTCTGCTTCGTCATCAGCATCATTGGCTTCCTCCTCGTCAGGTGACTTGTACAAGTCAGAGTCGGTGAAGTAGGTTTCAATCCCTTTAAAGGGGTCGATATCCGCAAACTCCGTACGGATGACGCCGTTGGTGGACACGTACTTCATACATTGGTGGAGCGTGGATGGCACCACTATGTACTCATGCAGCCATGGGTGACCCAACAGAATGTTGTAGTTGACTTCAGCATCCACGACATAACAAGTGACCTCGGTTCTGAGGTTACCGATGTGACACTTTAGTCGTATTTTGCCCAGTGGTTCACTTTTACTGGCGTTGAAATTACTGATTGTCATGTTGGAGGGCGCCAGTCGGAACATTGGGATCTCCAGTGTTGAGAGCAGCGTCTTCGGGATGATGCTGAGGGAAGACCCCGGATCGATCTGAATCCGCTTCACCTTGACTGAGCCGATGTACCCTGTGTAATACAGCAGCCTGTTGTGTCGATTGTGTTTGAGCAACATGTCCTGTTGGGTGAAGGTTATATTGGGGATAACCTCTTCCGTACAGTGACAGTGCTGGCACACAATCGAGAGATCTTCCGGCTGCTTGACCTGACTGAGAAAGGATTCAGCATCCTTCAGAGCTTCGCAGAGAGCTTCTCGGGAGTCTTTGGAAAGACGGAGGAGCTCGAACAGAGATAGGAGGGCAGGAGTATGTTAGGGTTATATACTAAAAGTATCACTTTTGTAGTAACCTTATTTTCTTAAATTTTGAATGAGAATCATATGGGCAAATGTTTGCATATTGTATTTGTTGCAAGTGTTAATACAAATGTCTGATATTCTATATTGTAGATAATATGGTGTGTGGTGTCACACAGAAGATCATATTATCAGTTTCCTATGGAGTATATAAATAGTTCACAACCTAGATGAACTTGGACAATCTATTGGAAAGGTTGTAGTGTAATCTGGTATTAGTCTATCTTGACTATAGGTTTACACTAGTACACTTTGTGTGTATTGAACAGGACCACTTGAGGTTGTTCTCTTTGTACTGACTACATAAGAGAACAAACACCTCTGTTATTATGGATGCTTGTACTCTTAATTCGAATATAATAACGGACATGTATATGCAATATGCATTACTTTGACTCATAAAAGAGTGAGATTCATTATGGATCAACAACCTCTATGAATTGGGTAATAACATTGTATGTATGATGGGCTGTTGATTATAAATGGAATCCATGTCCCGATACATCGGGTTGATGATGTCCTCTTAAGGAGCTCATAAAGATTGTCATATAAACCCTGCAGGTGGATTATATCCGACATGACAAATAAAGTTGAGCGGTACTACTTAAGGATAAAAGATGTCGAATCAATATAGTTGTCAGTAACTTAATTTGATCGATGGACATACGATATCTTAACATGGGGAGCCAAACGAGCATATAATAAAAGGAGCCCACAAACATAATTTGGGATTAGGGAGGTAGTGCAACAATAACTCATTAGTGGACCGAGCTATTGTTAATGGGCCTGGATTGTGTGTTCGAGCTGAACACGGGATATCCAGATCCGTTAGGAGGCATAACCCTAATTTCTCCTCATGGTCCCTGTCATAGCCTATATATATCCTCTATTCTCTGGCCGCCAGATTACTGATCAGAAATCTAAAATTTTCTCTAATTCGTGATTCACGTAAGGAGAGAAAGAGAGTGCTGCCAAGGAGAAGAAAATGTTGGGAGATCGTCGCCCACACGACGTCCAACTCGAGGAAGGAATACGTGCAGAAGACCTTGGGGTCGTCCGCTCGAGATTTACAGGAATTACTTGTCTCCTTTCCGCCGCAGGTATAATTCGTGAACCCTAGTTTCCGCCTATGAAGGGTTAGAACACGCATTAGATATGTTTAACTTTCTATCGATCAATACTGTCACGACCCGCACCCAGTATAGGGGCACGAGAAGTGGTTACGTCCAGCCTACGTCGCAGTGTCGGCGGTAGTAAGCTGTTCTAGGTTGCTAACTAATCTCATGCAGTGAATATAAAAAAAATACTTGTCCTGATATCAGCTCCGAATGGAGGGCAAGTAAATGGTATGATCTACTCAAACACAGTCTAAGCACGAAAAGATAACACAGAAGTTATACCTAAGGAATTAAAGACAACAACAACTAACTGCTAAAATAATATACCAATATCTCAAACCAACTTAATACAGACTCAATATCTTAACTTTAAAACAACAAGCCAAAACATGAAAGCTAAAGTAGTGTATTAGCTAATCTCCTGAATCACTCCTGAGAGTCAGAACCAAAGGTAGCTAATCCCTCGCCAGGTCCATGGTAAGCAGGGCATGTGTCCTCAGGATTATCATCTGTAATATTTTCAACAGGTCCAATCAGGACGGGAACGAGCACAACTCTTCAAGAAAAACCCAAGTAAATGACAAAGAACTATAAAGCAGTTATAGACAGTTTTATTGATGAACATGGCAGTTCTATGCAGGTAATGATGGCATAGAGAAACGGTAAGATACAAGAAAAGAAAGGTAACTAAAACAAGAGAAGAATCATGGCAATGAAGACTGTAATAAAAGCTAACTGAACTAGAATATCATGTGTGAGTCCAGACAGTACGATATAAGTCTAATATAATCCCAGTGTGAGTCCAGTCCATATAATCTGATACCAGATAATTTCCAGTACAAGATGAGTCCAACAGTGATCAATGAAACCAGGGTGAGTCCAACTATGATCTAACAGTGTGTTTTAAAATACCGAGGTCGACATGTAAACGGCTGTAGGTATCAGGCACATCTCTCACTGATCAGGCAAGAGATGGCTATGCTTCCAGTAGATTCCAGTAGGAGATTCCGGATTTGGGGTATGTCTACATGTCTTACTCAATATTTCCCCGCCCAGCAAGTGAATCCAGTACAAGACACAAAAAATCGAGATGAGTCCGGCCAAATGATGATTCCAGAAATGATTCCAGAATGATTCCAGTGATTCCAGTAATAGAGATCAGTAAGTAAGGTATGTGTCGCATACATGAATCCAGAAATATCCATACGTGTTGATACAGAGAATCATATAGAACTAACTAGAACTGAAATAGAGTAATCGACAAATAAATGAGAGAATTATCAGAAAATGTACTCGCCTGTTACTCTGAAAAGAGTAGTGTAATATCAGATGTCTGTACCCAGGGTCACAATGTCCTAAAATAGAGCAATACAGTTATGACATATCCAAAATGAAGGTAAATGAAATCTACAATGCAATCTATATGAATTCTAAGCCAATCTAGGTCAAAGTCAAACTGGTCAACTCTACAGTCAATCTAAGTCAAATCAAATCATATTAGGTCACAGGGAATCAAACTAAGTCAAATAGAGTCAAACAAGGTCAAACAAGTCTAATCTAGGTTAAAGTCAACTCCTGGTCAACACTCTAATCAAACTAGTCAAATACTAGTCAACATGATCAATCTGGGTCAAGTCTAAGTCAAACTTAGACCAACTAAGGTATTGGTCAAACAAAGACTAGTCAGTCAGGTAATTAGGTTAATCTTGACTAATGGTCAATATCCAGTCAAACCCTATAAGGCTAACTCAAAACCAAAATAGGCTAACCTGTCTTAGGATACCTAAGATACTATACTACAATTACCTATACAAAGTATACCACACATAAATACATATAGTACAATACCAACCCTAATCCTAAATCAAGCTAATCCATACTCTAACTCAAATCAAGACTCAACTCCTATTATCTCACTTAACCCCATAATATCTTCATCTACATGGGACTACCCATATAACTCAAGTTACATAATACCCTTATATAGGTCAAAACCCTAACCAACTAGTTACAGTCTAGGGTTTAGTCAAACCTTAGTCACCAAGTCATTTAGAGTCCCATCTAAGTCCATTCTAGGTCAATTAGGTCAATTTAGGGTTAGCCCTTATGCCATAGGCTAGATACTCTTGGCCATAGGCCATCTTATAGGTTTTCATATAAACCTATACTAGAAGTATAATATATATATATATCTATATATATACTCTATCTACCCATATACCAAAATAGGATTTCTATATACTATACAACTCACATACACATATTTATAAACATCACTATAGGAAAAACTAATACAAATAACATATATCAATAAATATATAATATCTATATATTATATATATATATACTATATATATACCCATATATATACTATATATATATAGAGAGACAAAGGGAAAGAGGGAGAGACTGAATGAGAGAGAGAGTGAGACAGTGAGAGGGGTCTGGACTGAGAAGGGGGAGGGTCATGGTTTCCAGAAATTCTGGAACCAAACCTGGCCCAAACACAACACACACAGGATACATATATACATACATATGTATATATATATATACACACACACACCACCATTTCTCCCCAAATTTCACCCACACACACACTAACATTTATACAACAGTTAACCTAAAATAACATAGCATTATATGCAAAAATCATCATTAAAATACAATCAAAATTCATTTTTAGGAAACTGGGAATAAATCCCAAAACTGGAATATTGGACAGTAAACCTAGATCTTAGGTAAACCAAACCACCTAAATCAAACTAAAATGGCCCAATATTGGTTGGTAACTGTAGCCCCTAGGTTAGACTAGGTCCCTAGTAGCCTGACACGGTGTCACGACACGACACGGCGTGTCCACAAGGTTTCAAAGTCGATCGGGTAAAAGGATGTACACTGATACAGTGCGTATCAGTGTAAAACCAAAAATGGTCTAGGACACGACACAAGGCGACACAGGCCTCGTGCTCGTACCCAAAGGTGCGCCTAGGTCTAGGCGTGTCCATGTGCCTGATACGCGTCCACGTCTCGTGTAGAGTGGACACGACACACGTATCAGAAGCCCTAAAATACGTGTTCAGACTGTGTGTCAGTGTTTTCGCGTGTCTCGTGTTCGCGACACGGGACACGTGACACACGTGGTTGGTCCAATGTGTTCGCTAGGATGGGCTTCGTGTCCATGATATACGAAGTGTCCCCGTGTCGTGTACAGTGGGACACGACACGCTCAAAGTCGAGTGTCTGTGTGTGTACACTGTGCACTGAACGACCCTTCATGAGTCGATTTCGTGTCCGACACCACGAGGTCATCC